>JAVYIG010015017.1:0-38304 GCA_035222895.1 Strongylocentrotus droebachiensis | reverse complement strand
CCCGAGTTGCACATGACGTCTTAATGAATTGAAGAGAGCATCACTTTGTTTATTCTTTTGTGATCTCATTTTTCATCATTCAACTGAATCTCACATAACCTCTCATTATCAATGGTGCTGTAACAACCATCTTCATCCTTTCTGGCTAAACATTAGGTCTCAATAGGTCGGAGAGAACATCCCTTTGTTTATTCTTACATAATTTCATTTTTTCATCCTTCAATTATTTCTCAAATAAAGCTATCATCATCAATATAAAGTCAAACCTGTCTGTAGTGACAGCCAAAGGGAAACACAAAAAGTGGTCTTTGTAGGCAGGCGGTCTTTGTAGACAGGTTCCTTTAGTACATATTTCAATGAGAAACCATTTTCAAGGGAAACAAAAAATGTGGTCTTTGTAGACAGGTGGTCACTAAAGCAGGTTTGACTGTAGCTGTAAGAACCACCTCCATCCTACGTATTTCACACAAGTAATTAAATCTTGTAGAGTTGCACATCAGTGCCCCATCTCATCAACAGTTGCAATAAGGATTAGAATTGAACATAATTTGACATCAATCACAAGTCTGTAAATTAGAGAATTTCAAAGTTTAGGATTGATCAGAGAACTTGCAATCAACCTCCACCAATCACAACTCTTTAAAGTCAGGGCCCAAGTTTTGATTGGATGGACGAAAGAGCATCATCTTTTACCTGCAGAGAAAAAAAAGAAAAACACAAACAATGAAGTACATAACTTGTTGTGCAGCCAGCAGAGGGGCATAAGCATGTTGCATTGTTCAATACGGGCGTGCACTTTTGCAATAAATCAGGTGGTCATTAGCATTAAAATGCCTGTAAATTCAAAAGTATGTGCTTATTTTATACAAAATTACTTGAACTAGGAACTACCAGTCCACTTTTTATTTATTAGTCATCAAAGAGAGAAATCTCTGTCATTTTTTTAAAATGGTAAAATATGTATGGAGCAGTTAAAACCCTAGAAACAAGATATCAGAAATTGGCAAGTCGGGATCTACAGCAAAATCAGCAGCTCTTAGTATCCTCCGCTTTTTACTGCAAAATCTTTAAAAGAATTTAGTATTTTGTTTAGAAGGAAGAATTTTTCTCTTGAAAACCTGGACCAATGAAAAAAAGTAAGCACTTTAATTGTCCACATGTGAATATTGACTGTTCACTGAACATGAGGCAAGGTGCATACTGAGCGAATGCAATGCTACACCATGGTGTAAGATGAAAACCCTTCGTGTATTTGGGCCATTCTGTTTCATGGAGAAGGGAATACCGGTAGCCATTCTTGGTCTATATTGATATTGTGGAACTGTCCAAATTGTGGGCAAGATCTGCTGCCCATGGTATAAGAGTTAAAACTCTACTTACCAATCTTGAACCATTTGGGTACCTTGGTGGAGCCCATGGCAGTGTTTGACGGTGATGCCTGCCTCTTCTGCTGGGAGGAGGATGTTGACCCCTGACCTGACCCGGGGTCACCAGAGGTCGATGGCCTGTCTTCCATCGATGATGACGATACACCTGAGCTAAAAGTTGAAGCATTGGATTTATTTTCCGATGATATTGATCTTGCAATGCCTGTGTTCATGCTGTGTATCAAACAAGAAATAAAACATTTTAAAGGTGATGTCATAAATGAATCAAACCTTTGCTAAGCTGAGATTATTTTCTTGTTCAATTTTATGAAGAAATAAAAAACCTTATCCATTTTTTCCCTATAAATATCTTAATTCAGCCAATGGAATTCTGGCAGGAATGTTGATTGATTTCCTTTTGATTCAAATACATCTTTTTATTCAAGATATTTCATTCTCTATACATAATTAAACCACCCATTAAAATGCAAAGGGAGATATAAGCCTGGTGCAAAGTTTCATACAATACTGGTATACTCTTCCTTTCTCTTAAATATTTGTTTGGGGGGGAGATCAGTGCCATGTGTGAAACAATAAGAACAAGAGCTTGTGAGGATAGTCATTATATATACATTGGGGGGGGGGGGGAGGTGGGGCTTGGGGGAATTTTGTTAATTTTTGGAAAGCTCTCTAACATTTCTGGTCTGCACAGTCAATACTTACTTCTTAGCAACAATGCTCTCAGCTTGCAGGAGAGAAGCAAGGTCACCCAGGGCCTCCTCATGGAGGTAATGATCTGAAGGAAACAAAACAGAGAGACATCATGTTTCAAACTTACGATTTAATTTTGGTTTCAAGAAGAAACTATTACAGAGGGTGGTGTTTATATTCTCCTTGCCTTACTGCTGAGAAAGCGAATACAGGTAAGGTACCATGAGAATGACAGATTTAAGTCCTATCGGTGGGAGTTCATAAGTGTGAATTATTGCTGTAACAAAAAGTACTAGCATACAGACTTGGTTATGCATTATAAAGCTCAGAACTCTCACTTCCGAAACCACTACTCAATCCATTGAGCAGGCAATACTTTCAATCTTAATTATTCATTACCATTATTATTTATACCATATACCAAGAATTGCCATACTCTCACAGTTTTAAAGAAATGTCTTAAAACACATCTTTTCTAATTTGTTGTCATTTTCCTCTCTGTTTGTAATTAATGTAGCTTTGTATGATAATGTTCTCTCTCTCTATCTTTGTTTGTTTGCAAGTATTTCTTGTTTAAAAGGCGCTTTATAAATGCAATATTATTATTAAAATTATTATTATCAAATAAAAATAAAAATTGATGTTTAACCATCTACACAATTTTCCAAAAATGTCAGTAGCATGCAGTAAGCCTTCTTGCTACATTAAAGAGATATTCCCCTTCTAACCTTCTTACCTTTTTGAACTTGGGAACCAAAATAGACAACAGCAGCAGGGAACAGCTTGGCCTGTAAAAACACATAAACCACCATAATTAATTGATTGATATGTATATCGAATTAAAAACGTAGATTTTGAAATGCCTTTGATTTATACTGGAAGACAAGGAATCTCCTCAGATCTTCTTGGAATCTCTCATGAACAAGCAGCTGCAATCCGACTTGTTCAGGCCCATGGTAACAAATATCTGCTCTTAAATCTGAAAAATATCTTTTTGACTGATTAGGTAATTAAGCATTCATGTCGTGGTCGAAGGCTCTTGCAAATGTGCAGAGATTTGATTGTTTTTTTTTAAACTTCAAGCTTGTTTCTGAAACTATAAGTTGTTGAAAGCCATAAGATCCTTAACTCTGTTCTAGAGGATATGGCACAACACCCATCTAGCGCCCGGCAGACAATACAAGATATTATTACCCGTATCAGACATCTGAGCAGTGGTTTTACAAAATCATATTACAATTATTTGTAATCCTAAAACCGCTAATCAGTGAATAAAGGACCATATTCACTGCGCCGTATTTTGTAATTTTTATTGCGCATCTATTATGCGTACGAGAACCTGTGCACTTTGCGCGCACTCTATTGTGACGTATTAATCACACTAATGGCACACACTGTTTGCAGTGTATCGAAAATTACGTCAAGCATTGGATGCACAGTGCTAGCTGGTTTGACAAAGTTTTTTCAGTTCTTTGAGATTGTCATTCTTGCTCTACATGAGATGTCTGATTTGGATAATAATAACAATATTGACTGGCTTAACATTTTGGGAGATACCACATATATTGCCCTCACAAGACCCATATTGCCCTCGTCTTTAACTCGGGGCAATATGAATCTAGTTTGGGAAATATTATGTGGTATCTCCCTCAAGGCCAGTCCATATTATATAAATGTACCATCCCACACTATTATACATCTTTTATGTGTTAATGATCCATCCATCTATCTATCTTGTTCCACCATTTTAAAAACATGTATAAACAATTTTTATTAAAAAAGCATCAAATTATTGGTAAAGCAAACCTTGAAAAGAGTCTGAGTCGTGTCTTTCAAGATGGTCTTAGGTGGTGTGGTGTCTGGAGAAAAAAGAATCAGTTGCAAAATATATGAATTACGGGTATGAATGAAACTAAAAGCAGAAAGAAAAAATATTCTACAGTAGGGCTTCAAAAATTGGTTGAGAGAAAGTCTGTCATTTGGACTGGCAGAATGAGTGTGCAATTGACAGGGATACACATATTTTCACTTAAAACAAAAAATCACAATTAAACTGGTTGTAACTTCCAGATCATAAACCTCCATTTTGTTTAGGACAAGTTATTGATGCTAAATATTTCCAATATACAACAAGAAAATATGGCACATGATCCCATTTTTATGTATTAATGATTTACAATTTAAAATATTGTTCCATATACTTACAGAGATAAAACTGTTGATCTTTCTCAGCCAAATTTGATCTTACAAATTCCTTCACAGCTTCAACTAGAAAACAGAAAAACGAAATATGATACAGTATTTTATGAAAGAAATGATACAGTTTTGAATTTTTGTGCCTTGTTAGTATTCCATATAGAGAAAGAATCATCGTTACACTTTCATTACATCAAATCTGAATTTTAGTAACCAAAACCTGCACCATTACATTACAAACTAATAATTATAATTGCAACATGCTGGAAAGGTATAACGGTACACAAATTAAAAACGACTAAGTAATAAGCCTGTTAACAATTAAAAAGAGCCATTTAACCACATGAGGGCATTCTAAAAAAAGTCATTGGTTTCAACCATTTTTAATAATAAAATTGTGCATGTTATGTTTTGTTAAAATAATGATTAAATAGAGTGATCATAAACGACTATTTAAAAAGTGTAATCATTTTTTAAATTATTGAATATTTGTGGGGCCCCACAAATATTAGAAACGGTTATATTTATGGATATTTCAGCCATCTCTTAACAAATTTTGATCAAACAAAATAATTTTGTCATTTAAATTGTATGCTCTTTCAAATTTTACTCTCACTTTTTCATTATCTCACAACAAAAATTGTTTTGTGTACCGCCCTCTATACCAAAACTCAACTATCTCTTTAGCCTTTAACTCTTTTTACATATTTTTTGTCATGCTATTTAATACATGTTTTTAAAATAAAAACGTGAAAGTAAATTTAATTCAATTCAATTTAATTCAAATTGGGGATGAAAATATAGTTGAGTGCAACAATGGGTCCAACCATAATTACTTATCCGCTTGTTGTAAGATACAGAAATGTGAAGTGCGCTTTTCTAAAAAAAAGGTAAACCTTGGCATATGTGAACAAGCCTAAAGTTACCTTTTTCTTGAGGCCTGAAGAACCCTTGGAGAATGATTCGGTCTGGGAAGTGGACTCTAACAACAACCTTCAAAACAAATAAAAAAAGTGTAAACAAATTGAATAGCACTACGTCCTTTTATCAATGATTTTACAAGTATAACAATCACTCATGTTATTAGATGTATTTCAGTTCTGCAAATGGTTGTACGATACAGTAATTATCTAATAATCACCAAAATACTATACCTATAAACTCTTACCCTAACCTTAAACCCAACCCTAAATTCCTAAATCCAACTGCAACTCTAACCAGAGATGCCAACCTCTTGACACAAAAAAACAGACTGAGTATCCTTAAAAAAAAAAAAAAAAATCAGATTTTGGAGAGAAAAATCAGATTTTCACGAAAACTCGACACTCCCAATGGCCGGTTGGCTACGGGCCAGTAAAATTTCAGAAAATGTGATACTGGTAAGTACGGTCAAGTAAAATGTTTGCTCTGTCATTAAAATTTTAAAATAAAATTGTAAAGCAAAGTTTTTGTTGGGGTTGCGGGGGTTTACTGGTACATGTTTCTATGCGATTCTGTTGTTTTTATGGGTATAAAAAGCAATATTTGAAGAAAAAAATATAATCTTTAGTTTTTTTGTTTGTTTTGTTTTGTTCAAAAATCGTATTTTAAGAGGTGATATCGTATTTCACTCTTATTATCATACTAAATACGATTAAATCATACTGGTTGGCATCTCTGTCTAACCCTCACCCAATATCTTTAATAAAATAAAGCCTGGAGCAATTGTAAACCTTCCCCCTGGTCTGTCCCTAGGTGATGCAAACAGCGTAGTGTCAAAATCAGTTACCTATAACTAGTACTACCCAAAGAAGTGAACGCACAAAGTATTATAATACATGTATACACTAAGAAAAACAATAACAAAGTACAACCCAAAACTGAACAATAAATAAGAAAACTGTCCAGCCATTAAAGGGATTGGGTAACTTTGACTCAGATCCTGGATTTAGCTCATGCTGCAATGATAATCATAAACGTTTAGGTCAGTCAGGAACTCCATGACTTTTACAAGCCGATCGCCTGTCTGACTATCAAGATATTTATGATTGGAAATTGAAATTAAACATTCTATTTCCTAATGGTTTTCATAACACTACAGTCTATTTGGGAAAATGATTATGGTAAAACCGGTCACTCAAAGAATTTTACTTTTTTGTGGCACTTCTTGATCATTTCGAAGCGCAATTTTTTTTAGGGCTTCAATATTACACATATCACAGACACTTATAACACGTAGGGCCATGCATCTCAGATTTAACATTGTTAAACGATGCCTTTAACCAAGCCCATCTCTGAAATGCAAAGAAAGGATCATGGCTGTGTGACAATCTTTCACAGCTTGCTGCATGGTCAGGGGTCGACTGAACCTTACCTTATCGTATTTCTTCATCTTCTTCTGATCCTGAGCATCTCTCATAGCCTTGGTTGTGAGGTTCTTCTCGGTATCACCACTAGAAAAGAGAAACAACGATCCTCAACAGCAAATCCAGGGGGGTATTTCACAAAGACTAAGATCAACTTTAAGATGGACTTAACTATGGCAGGCCATCCATGCCACTGGTTGCTCCCACCATTGGTCTCTCAATTATGATCTTTAGATAATACAATTTCCTTCAATAATGAACTATCAAAAAAGGTAAATTCTGTAGATTTGTGACCATGATGTGTACATCCCTTGATATAACAATGCCAGGAATAGTTAGCGGAACTAGTGGCATGAACGGCCTGCCATAGTTAAAGAGAAGGTTGAGTTCTGGGAAGAGGTGAAAAATAATTTGTGAGCGTTATCATTCTTATCATGTGTGGAAGAACATCATATAAGACATGTTCCCTGAAAAGCATGGCTCTTCAAATGCCTTTAATATTCTAAATATCTCATGTAACATCGTAAAACTCGGGGGTAGGATTTTTACGCCACGTGTTCGTATAGTCCTATATACATCTTTCTGTGTACAGTGTTTGTAACTTTAACAAGACTTGGCCAAATTTCTTATCATTTTGATGATTCCAGAACCTTGCAATACACACAAATTCTTATATGCTAGATGATCAACCTTTCCTGGTCGATTCCACACCGTTTCTTTCACAATGCAATCGCATGACCAGAACTCAACTTCATCTTTAAGGTCAGCTTAAAGTCGATCTTAGTCTTTGTGAAACACCCCCCGGATAGGGATATGGTTGTGGTAGCATACTTCTTCATTCAACAAATCTACTACCGGTTGTTATCTTAACTTAGAAAATAAAAGTTTTACATAAATCTGTATAACAGAGGTGAAAAATTATCAGTCATCTGCTCTTGAAGGCAACTCATCAAGTGGCTCCCAGAACGACAAAGCAAGAATACACCAAATGTAGAAGGGGTTCAATAAACCTAGGGGAAGAGGTGGAATGGGAAGAGGGAGGGTCTTCATCTCACATATAAGGATTCTCCAACCGCCTAATATATTTCAGTCAAAATTATTAAAAGCAATGTTTCACTGTTAAATGTAGTCACATTTGGTGTATTCTTGCTTTGTCATTCTGGGAGCCATTTGATGAGTTGCCTTCAAGAGCAGATGGCTGATAATTTGCACCTCTGTAATACTTAATTGGGTAAATGGTGTTTTTAGATGTGAAATTGGAAATTGGAGTGTGTTTAATGATGGAGAACATAGCAAATGTATATTTTTATGACTGGACTTTGTCACATAGGAGAGCATAGATAGATGGGAAGGGTAAAAAAAGAAATAAGGATGCAAAAGGGATGAACAGGTCAAGAAAAAAACTTGCATCTCCCTTTTGATTTGGACGTCTTTATTACCACATCAACACAACACACTTCAGTCCACAGCTCATCCATTGCATAATATAAAATATACAATATATACAATATTTATAGCGCTTAGAGACTTTGGGGGTAAGCGCTTTATAAGCACAGTTTTTCATTTATTATTTATTTAATTATCTACTTACCTTTGATGTCTTAGATTGGAGAGCATCCTCCTCACATCGTCCACTGTAAGGTCAAAGAATTTATCTGGAACATCAGAAGAACCATGTAATGTGAAAGGATCCTGACCGGGTGAGAACACCAGTTGATTCCTATCACAAGGCTGGGAATAAGAAAAACAAGATTTCTCTGTTAATCTATTAACATCAATAAACAAAACGTCCAAAAAACGTTTGAAAAAAGAAAATTCTTCTCATATAGTTAGAACCTGACCCCCCCCCCCCCCTCACAAGGAAGATTACCTTCAAAATGAAGTCACCCCCTCCCCCCCCCCCAAAAAAAAAAGACTATGAAAAGGAAGAGAAATATGCCCCATAATAATTGTAAAATGTAGACAATATGAAAAAAACTTGATAATTCTCTCACAGTATTCCAAACCCCTCCCCACTCCTTCTCTTACCTAGAAAGGTAGAAATAAAAATAAAACATGACAAAATTGAATGAGAAACAAATTTTTACTGAATGAACATTGTACACAAAAAAAAAAATTCAGGGCCTGTCAGTCTGTCATAACAACTTTGAGACAAACATAGTATATGTTTTTAGAAATAGAGGTTTGCCCATAGCATTATATATCATTTGCATGAACAAAAACTCACTTCATTAGACTTTACAGAAAGAAGTTTAATCACTAATATCTACCTTTGAGCTAATGTCTTGCTTCTCTTTGCCTTTACCTTCATCTGTCGCATCGGTATGCTTTGGTTCAGGAAACTGATAGAATGGAAAGTTAAGTTATGAAATGTAAATGTTTATTCAACATATATACTGCCATTTTACTGAATGATATTTGGGCTATAAATGGATAGGGAGTATGAAGAAAATAAAGAATAACATAAAAGAGGCACTCAAAACCGAAGTCAAACTTGCATTCAGTTCGGGCCCTATTTTGGGTCTGTTGAGTTGTCTGCTCACAAATCACTTTCATGCTACTTTATATCAATGTAAATCCACGAAAAATTTCTGGAATCTCGTTACAGAAATACAGTTTGAAGCTAATATTTCGAATAACGAATTACGACTTGGAAGTGCTAACAAACCAAACAAATTGTGTTGATAGGGACACTTTAAGTTAGACATTGACAATGTTTACCTTAAAGTCAGCAAAGGCATTAACAGGTGCCTTGGGTTTGGTGGTGCGAGGTTGACGGTTCAGGGCTCCTTGTGATTTCTGGCTCATAGACTCCATCATGGCTTCCTGCATTGATTTCACCATCTGAAAAAGATATCAATGAAATGTATTTTTTAAATCATTAAAAATTGGTAATCAAACAACAAGAGAGATACAGTTAACTCCAATAAGCTCTAGGTCGCACAAGTCAAATTGTTATTTTTTTGTTTCACCAAACTATGCAAAACGGGAGTTATTTACGCTGTCTAAGTCAAATTTTTCACAAGTTGGGCTATTTCTTTGTGGTCCCAACTCTCAACCGATTCGACTTATGTAGAGTTAAAGTTCTGTACTATTTTTCATGTACCCCGGTAGGTGATGTGAGTAGCTGGATGGGGGTAGTCATGATGGTAGAGTTGGTGGTAAGAGTACTTGGGGGTGGAAGAAGTGGCAGAAGAAGGAAAATAAGAAAGAGAAGGGAGAAGGAGAAAGAGGAGGAGGTAAAGGAGGAGGAAGTAGAAGAAGAAGACAAAGAAGAAGAAGAAGTAGTAGTACTAGTAGGATTGGTAGTAGGAGCAGTAGTAGCAGCAGTAGCAACATTTGCAACAGTCGAAGTAGCAGTGGCAGTAGTAGTAGTAGTACAAGTAGTAGTAGCTGTAGTTTTAATTATACTGAGAAATATATATTGTCAAAAGTGACTAATACAATTAGCAGTGGGTTATGTGGAGTGAGAGTACTAAAAGTAGTACCTCACGTCTTTAACTTCTAGCTCTAGACATCGTTATTGAATCTAACTTGTGTCACCTCAAAATAAAACAAACAGTGGCAACTGCAACAAGCCAGCAAGCAAGTACATGTAGTTTCAACATGTCCCACTGGACACGGGAGCAAACATGGAATGCTCCCCAGGGAGTGGAAAATGTGCATACATTGTGTGTGGGTAAGCTTGAATCCGATGACCGGGGTTATAATATATCTGTAAAGCGCTTAGGCACATCGTTGTATCGATGGATTGGGCGCTTTATAAAAGCGCAATATTGTTATTATTATTATTATTATTATTTGAAAAAGGATAAATGGTTGAATATCTCTCACCTCTTCCTCTTTCTCCAGTAAACTCTTTATCCTTCTCCTTGCATACTCATCCAGGCTGATCCTTTCGTTCTTCTCAATGTCCTTCACAACTTTCTCTGTTTTCTCTTTCTTCGGGATATTTCCTCCTCCTTTGCTTGTAGAAGGTATCTGCTTTTCCTTTGGCCTCACACTCGTTACTTGAGCTACAGTCCTTTCCTCGAGATGTAAGCTATTGCTTGCATTTTGAGGGCACTCTTGGGCTCGGGAATTAGTATTCTCTGATTTCATTTCAATTGCATCGACTTCCATGGCAGATTCATCCCTGTTATCAGAAGTGGCGCAGTCCATGGCTGCATCACTCGAACCAGCTGGCTGGGCTAGTTCATTTGTGGGAGGTGTATTTTCAGTCACTGGAACTGGAGGTGTTGGTTTTGATTTAATTTTAGGCAGTGCATCTGAGTCTGCTGCAGGAGCACCCCTATGTGCATCAGTGGAATGACCCAATGTTGCAGAACTCTGTGATGTGATGGAAGAATCCATTTGATTTGGTGGGGCAGCAGGAGTAGGAGTTGGTGCAGCAGGGACTTCTGGCTTGGCCTCTGGCTGGGTTTTCTTTGGAGGAGGGGGAAGATCAACGTCTCTGTGCAATAACCTTGGATATATCAAATTTAAAAAAAATGTAATTTTCTTTTGTCTTATCAAGAGTGCAAAACAGGCAATGTGAAATGTATTAATTTCCAGTACAACACATATCAACCGCGTAAACAACTACACTGCATGCATACAATGCTTACGTTGACAATTTGCGGTATGTTATCATATAATTATCATACACGTATGATGAATTTCACATTCTTATGCTCATATACATGTAATAATTCCATTCCTTCAATACTGGTGATCAGAAAACAACCACTCGAATGATGTTAGCTGGTAATCTACATTAGTGTAATCCTGTCAGATTTTATTTTATACAGTAAAACTTTTATACCACATAGGAAGATTCTAGGTCTCTGATTGGTCAAAACTGCAGCCATAAAATTTGCTACTGACTGCTGGGCAATACTGCAAAAAATATTGACTGGGCATAATTCTAATGAGGCGTCCAATGCAAGGAAGACAGTGGATACATGCATTGGATATGCACACTTCTTTTATAATGGTGAATTTGCCCACATTTTTAATGGGATATTTTGTCAATATATTCTTCTTTGAGAATCCACAAGCAAGATGCAGTATATAAAACAAATATTGACTGCTGATTTTTCGGGTCAAGGTTAAAACTATAGCTCCTTGGTAATCTTGAGCCTGCACTGTGCACCTCAACTTTGTCTTGGGTCACAGTACAGCTTGAAGATCACCTTGGGCAAGAGTTTCAAAGCAGTCAATATTTGTATAATACTCCTTTACACACTTGTTGTTGTTGCTGCTGTTAGTAGTGCTGTTTTAGAGTAATTGATTGCAAGCTTTTCTTATCATTTTACAAACATAACCCAAGGCAGATTACTAAACAATCATCATGAATCCAATGGCGACATCGATTCACATGCTTAGGTATCTCTCATTCTTTATTGCTGTTTAAGACATACATAGAATCCCTCCACCCCCCAAAAAAAATAAAAAATAAATAAATAAATAATAATACCAATTTTTTTTTTTTTTTAAATATAACATAATTAAAAATAAATAAATGAATAAATAAATAAAAATACATAATAAATAAATAAAAGTCTGCCTTTTACCTGATGATTGCTCTTCCTCCGATCAGTCCAAGACCTTTCAATGTGGTAGCCTTCAACCATTCCTCACCAATAATCTTGAAAGAAAGACAAATAAAATAAAAGGTCATCGAAAACCCTACATATTATAACTGTCAAATTCGACTAGATTTTGTCATTTTTTAACACAGTTTCAAGAATTTGTTTGTTTCTTATTTGGGTATGGTGTTTACACTCTAATCATGTAGATAGATGCCATGCACCAGAATAGTCTGTCATTTTTCTATTGCTGATTGTTTCCCATAAAGAGGCTGCAATTATGCCTGAAGCCACTCACAAAAATGAAAACATGTGGGGAAAAGGTGCAGGTACAATAGACCATTTTCGTAATGTCAAATTTCATGCACAAATCTTTATTAAGTGCCTCGTTAAAAATTATTTCTTTTCATTCAATTTCAATAGTCAGAATACAAATAGCATACATTAATTGATGTAGATAGGACAAACATTATGGCCCAAATACACAAAGGAGGTTTGTCGACAAACCTAGGTTTATGTGCAAACCTTGGTTTGAAACGCGTCATATGACGCACATAAACCTAGGTTTGTTGACAAACCTCCTTTGTGAATTCCGGCCAATGGCTTTAATATCCTACCTAACCATATGTTATGTATGCAATTTGCATTCTGATTATTGAAATACAATTATTCGTAATAGGTGCATGACATAATTTGTAACGAGGCACTTAACAAAAGTTTGTGCAGTAAATTTGATAACATTATGAAAAAGGTCTATTGGCATAGGTGAACGCGCCTCGACTCTGAGTGACTACTTGATTCTCTTACTACCATAGGCTTAATACACGATCCACTGTATTCCTCTCAGCAAAAGACTTACAATCGTACAAAATAAGAATAAATTATCAATCAATCTTTGAACTTAGTACCTCCTCTCTCATGTAGATGCAGACTGGATGAACAGTGGTCCCACTACTAGATGAAGCAGGGCACGTCAAAGACGGTCTGTACAGAACAACAAATCAAGAGATAAAAGGGGGATAGTATCCATATGCATTATACATGTAAAGTGACTCAGTAACATTGCCTCAGATTCTGAAACAAAATCCTGTATTTAGCTCATGCTGCAATCATAATTATCAACCTTTAGGTCAGTCAGGAATCCATGACTTTACAAGTCGATCGCCTGTCTGATTATCAAGATATTTATGATTGGAAATCGAAATTCATTTTTCATTTTCTTATCAGTTTTTATAACACTACAGTCCATTGGGAAATTGAGTATTGTAAAACCGGTCCCTCAAAGATTTTTACTTTTTTGAGGCACTTTATGATCATTTTGAAGCGTAATTTTTTTAGAGCTTCAATATTACACCATATCACAGACACTGATAACACCTACAGCCATGCATCTCAGATTTAACATTGTTAAAGGATGCCTTTAATAGGAAAGGCTGGCATATTTTGTACACAATACAAACTGCATTTAGTCTTTTGCATAAGCTGGCATCCCTTTGTCTTGATCATAAAATCGTGAATAAAATCAGAATAATAAGTACCAACTGTTGCAGTCCTAATAGAAATTATTGGGAAGATATACAAGAGATAATATAAACACAGGCTCCTTTGTGGATAATCTTTAATTGAAATATTTTCAGGATCTTACAACAACAAAAAATTTAGAAATAAAAAATAAAGTTGTAGACACTACACAGTCGATGTATATATTATCAAATAATCTGAAAAAAGTGATCTACTCGTTTATCCATTAACTCGAAACCATGCCTTTCTCCATATTTTGTGTCTTGGTGGGTGAATTGCTTGCAAATTCAACATTGCCTATTTACCATTTGGTTCTTAAGAATAGGTGGGGGCAAAGTGCAATCTGTTCGAAACATACGGTAGGGTATGATGATCGATGCAGGGATGCCAACCTTTCAGAGCACAAACCATAAGGCTCAAAATCAGTAATTTGGGGAATAAATCAGTAATTTCCTATGCGGCGCCATGAATCTTAAAAGAATGCCAAGCGGACGCATGCGCGCATGATTATCTGAAATTTGTTGTGATTTTACTCCCACAAAGTTGCTAAATATTGATTTTCAGTTCATCACAACACATAAGTTTTCAATGAAAAATTGGCTTCTATTAAGAGAATACTTGATAATTTTCTATCTTTCTCATGCAGCGAGTGCTGGATGGCCACCATACTGTACAGCACTTGCTACGATAGATCCCTATGCGCAAAAAAAAACAAAAAAACAAAAAAAACAAAAAAAAACAAAAAAAAACAAAAAAAAACAAACATAATTTTTAGACAACATTCCGTACTGCCGTAATGGTCGTTAATTTCTGTACCAATTACGGGAAATCCGTACTAGTTGGCATCTCTGTCAATGGTGCATTACAAATGTAATATACCTTTAACTCTGCATAACCTGAAAAAATGCTCAAAACACAAACATATTTATGATTTTCTTTGAAGATGTCACTGTGCGACACCCTCTAACAGTAAATTCTCCAAACCTATTTTGAATTTTCCTCACCGTTTATCCATGAAAATAAGACATAAGACAGGGTTTTAAAAAATGTTGTGACGATTAACAAAATGTAATTAAATTGTAATAATATAGTTGGGAGAATTAAGCAACCGGTCACATCAGTTTTTCCCAATTTCTATCAATAATGGTCCATTTTTGGACTCAAACTTTCAGATTGTCTTTAATTGTACATCTAGCATTCAAGTCACTACCTTAGCACCATTTTCTCTCATCTGAACAATGTTACAAAGTCCCTTTAAGTCAAATTAATTTTGTTGCCCAAACTTTGCAAAAACATGTACCGTATTATTTACACTTCCTAAGTAGAATTTTGCATTTATAAGTTGTACTATCCACTTTAATATGCCGAATTTACTGTATGCTGGGAAAAAGAAAAAGAGCCAGGCTTGATTCTCACCTGTCGCTACTTTGACCCTCCCAGTGCTGTAGAATGTCCCATAGCGATATCGTAGAGTCAAAGCTATGCTGAAGGCGTTCGCCCGTGAAGAGTTGCAGCGCCACCATGGTCGAGCCAGAGAGACTGCGCGATACGTCCGCTTTGACCAGCTCTAGCTTGGCATTGTTGATGAGGTTGGCATAGCGGAAAGGTACCTGGACGTCAAGGATGGTTCTCTGATGTCTGGAATGAAGAGTAAAGAAATAAATCATTCTTTGCAGAGGATATTCATATATATGTAATAGATTCAACCTGCTAAGTGGCCACCTCTCCATAAAGGCCACCTGCCTATAGTGGTCATGTTTTGTTTTGTTTTTAGTGGTGGTTATTTTACCTAACTGCTAAAGGTATGACTGAGGCATTAGAGTGGTTATCCATGAAGTACTATTGGTAATCATGAAACACCAATGACAATTATAATCCATTGTTAAAGATAAAGTTGAGTTCTGGTCTTGCAATTGCATTGTGAAAGAAGAGGTGTGGAATGGATCAGAAAAAGTCGATCATGTAGCATGTATTATTGGTGTGCACTGCAAGGTTCTGGAGTCATCAAAATCATAATAAATTTGGCCCAGTCCTGGTAAAGTAACAAACACTGTACACAGAAAGATGTATACAGGACTACACAAATGGTTTCGGGCTACTATTACTAACCTTGATTTCCATATCTTTCTATGCTCATTACTCAGCCAGTATACATTTTCTACCAAAGTTGTTTGGCAAATGACATTTATTTATAATCTTGAACATTCAGTGTAAGTTTTGTTTGATTCTGTGAGAATTCATTTTCTTTTTCTACCAGAACTCAAGTTTATCATTAATACCCTTTTTAATCAACTGAAGATAAGGAGCCATCAGCTGGCTGCAAGAAGAATTCTCTATGACTCAATTCCTACCCTCAAAGGTCATTTTCCTTCATCTCATCCGAATACCCCTTTACCAATCACAAACCACACTCTTTTTAATGAAGCCCTATCCTACTACCACAATCGCTAACCACATAGATATCAAATGACAAGGTCTTTTTAATGATATTTTTCTATTTTTTCTGTCAAAAAATCAAGCACATATCCTAGAGAAGTTGAAAGGGCTAAATTCTCAGGGAACTTACTTCAAGTTGTAGTCATCTGCGTTGAACTTCTGTTTCTTACACACTATCTCAATGACCTGAAAAAACAAGATTGTGTCAAGATTGTAATACTGATAATCACATTTACTCAATAAAACCATCTACAATATTGTGTATGGTATATAATGTCATATCTTAAGTTTATACGGCTGTGGTGGCATCTATTAAATCATGATCAGGCATATTCAGCCTACAGTACTGATATGTAATGTAAAAATTCTACACTGCTCAATTAATAAAATGTTAAAGGGATCTTGCGATATGTACATTGAGTACATCTAAGTTTCTTTTAGACATATAATGGCAAAGCCACAGAGATTATCATTAACTCATTCAACACATACACAAATATTCTGTTTCATTCAAAAGTACTTCTGAGTGTTGTTTCACCATCAGAAGTACAAGATTAACATCCTGACACTGTCGCTTGACTTCTCCGCTATTAATGTTGCATAAAACGGTCTTTGCCAAAACGAGCAACAACATCCCTAACAAGAAACTTGTCATGACTATAGACCTGTCATATTTTCTTAGAACACCATCACAAGTCAGCTTTAAATGAGTCTTTAGCAGTGAAAAAATTAATACTGACAATTTATTCAAAAATCTATTCCTTGATCTCCATGATAATATTTAATCAAAGAGTTCTTATTGGTGTTAATAGAAAAGTATCCTAAAATCAAACACACTATAATGTTTTAAAGTACAAGTCCACTCCAAAAATAACTTACTTTCAATAAAAGCAAAAGAATCAGACAAACCAATCAAAAAAAGTTTGAGCAAAATCGGATAACTAATAGGAAAGTTATGATTTTTTGAAAAAGTATGTAAAACCATGCAACAATGAAAATCCCTACACAAATTGCCAATTTGGTTATCAGTTTGTGAGTTGTGACATCATGTCCTCACTATTTGTCAATTGCTTTATATAGTTTAATCCCATTAATTTCCCTTCTTATCCCCCAAAACTTGATTCCTCATTCCTTTGCCCAGGTTACATTATATGTTTGGATCACATCACGTGCATGACATTTCACAAAATCTTTATGAACTTTGAAGAATTGATACTATTTTCTGAATATTGGTTATTCATAATTATTGATTTTTATATAAATAGTCTATAAAAATTCACATTTTTCATGATTTAACTGGAAAAAATTACTCTAAATTAGTGCATCCACACAAAAACATATTACTATCAATCTCACTTGGATGCTGGTGTGAAGAAATAAGATTCTTAGGGGGGAAATAGGAAATTTATATTATCAATATATAGCAAATAATTAGTGGATAGTGAGAACATGACGTCACAGACTGATGAGTGAGTTCTCAATTTGTCTTGTGCTTTTCACATACTTTTCAAAAATTCATAACTTTCTTATTAGTTATCAGATTTTGCTCAAACTTTTTGTGATTGGTTTGTCTGATTTTTCTGCTTCTATTGAAAGTAAGTTATTTTTGGAGTGGACTTGTCCTTTAAAGGGATCGTTTAACAATGTTAAATCTGAGATACACGGCCCTACGTGTTATCAGTGTCTGTGGTATGGTGTAATATTGAAGCTCTAAAAAAAATCGCGCTTCAAAATGATCAAGAAGTGCCTCAAAAAAGTAAAAATCTTTGAGTGACCGGTTTTACCATACTCGTTTTCCCCAATAAACTGTAGTGTTATGAAAACCGTCCGGCGAACGGTTTTCAAAATTTGTAATTTCAATCATAAATATCTTGATAATCAGACAGGCGATCGGCTTGTAAAAGTCATGGAGTTCCTGACTGACATAAAGGTTTATAATTATCATAGCAGCATGAGCTAAATCCCGGATTTTGTTTCAGAATCTGAGACAAAGTTAGCGGATCCCTTTAATGCCTCATTCATGTCCTTGTCCCTTTGAAGTAAAAAATATATAATTAAATTGTAATAATACAGTTGGGAAAATTAAGGAATCGATTATCAGTTTACCCAATTTTCATCATTAATAATGGTCCGTTTTCACTCAAACTTTCATTTAATCGTACATCTACATTGTAGCATTGAAGTCACTACCTAATTTGCACCATTTTCTCTCATCTGAACAATGTTACCAAGTCCCTTTAACAAGGAAATTAGATTAACATTATTTTTTCATTAATTGGTCTTCCATACAAAAGGTGCCAAAGATGAAAGAGAATGACAGCATGTTATGTGTAGATACACATGTATTTCTCCACATTATTTTTTGTTTTCAAGCATAACCTTGATACAAAATTACAAATCATATCACACAAGTTTTTAATAAGTAAATGTTAAAACCATGACTTAGACTTAGATTGAGTCATTAAATATCTTGTTAACTTTGTTATTATTTCCTCACTATGAATAAAATCAGGGTATGGACTTTGGTCAGGGAGATGGGACTTTAATGGAGGTCCCGTCTCGAAAGATTTTCCCCAAGGGACAGATATACAGGATTAAGTTGGCTTTATAACAACAAGAAATGTAACAACCTTCTCCAGCCATCAAATCCAACAACATCCGCCCTTATCACTCAGACCACAGATCCCCTCTCAGGTATTCAGGATTAACTTCAGGATTAACTTTGCTTAACAACAAGAAACGTAACCCTCTCAAGACATAAAATCAAACAACGGCTGCCCTTATCACTCAGACCAGAGATCCCCTTTGGCAATCCAAAAGTTACCAAATTGTTAATGTTTCTCCCATTTCCATGGCATTATTTGTTTTGTACAAAACTGAAGGATGTGTGCAAAAATTGTGTACTTTTTAGCACTAATGTGTGTATGAGGTCAATACCGTCTTAGGTTAAACCTCAAACTATTTGTAGGACTAAGACTAGAATGGTCAACATCATGAACAAGGCAGCGCTCTAACTTCTACTTCTAACTGCTGCAAACTGCTAGTGGCGGTCAACGGGTCATGGCAATATCCCAGGCCGATGGCGACGGGTAGATTAGACATGCCGTTTGCTTCAGCAGCTTTTGCAAACAATGATACAGCATAATTTCTGAAGCAGAATTAAACTACAATCTTCCAAAAGCACAATTCCAGTCATACAACACTTCAAAACTAATACTTGTGTTTATAAAATCAATGCAAACTTACCTCTAGAATTCTCGTATTGGGAGAAACTTTGACAGTTTGTCGACGTCCATTCGGACAGAGAACGTTCACGTTGGATGCCATTTTCACACTTTGCTAGTCTTCTTCCAGACCTTTTTTCCTTCTTCTTCAACAAAGACTAATAAAATCGGGACGCGTTATTTTTTTATGCGGCACAGATTGGGGCTTTTTTTTTAAAGGGGTCTTGATTTACAGACTACGTACGTACATGCGACTAGCTAGATTTGGGGGGGGGGGGGGGTAGGAGGATCCGGGCTAACTCGGACTAGGGGACAACTCGGCCCAGTTGCAAAACCAGTCATTTTTCTGTCATTTTACCCTAACCCTAAACCTAACCCTATTAAAACCTAAACATGCAAACAATGACCGTTTTTGCATGTGGGCCGAGTTGTCCCCTGGTCCGAGTTAGCCCGACTCCGGGTAGGAGTTGTAATAAGTTGGTTACGATTGTCTTGCTGAATAAAAATGATAATGTTGTGACCTGATCATAACATATTCTTATTCAAAGAGTCAGAGCTTAAAGATATACTATTTGCAGGCCAACAAAATTAAAAGGTGAAATTCCAACAGCATCATTTGAAAGACAATACCAATTCCCCTTTTAGAACTTCCCTCAAAAACTAAGGGCTTGAAAATTGCTTTAAGTGGGAAAGTAATGACCGTTAGTTATCAAATTGACCTAAGTAATTGCAATCACCTAAGTAATAGTCTGATTTTCAGACCCTATTACCGAATGGTCGTACGTTTTCTGGGTTTCCCTTGGGCGGTTGCTATAGACAGGTTTGACTGTATTACTGCTACAACTCAGTACTTCTACTATTTCACCACCACCATCACCACTAGCACTTCTACGTATGTTACTAACAACTTTTGATTTGTATTTCTTGTTCTTTTAGCTTTTTCACTTTTGTATGTTGCCACTTTTTGCCCACTCACAAAAGCCAATCATTAGTTTGTTTTGCAAATACACATTTCAAATGATTTAAATCATTCTATGGGTATAATATACACAGAGTAAATTTAATATATTTTAAAAAATGAACCATTTATTACAATCAATTGATTGCCAAAATATTCAATTACCAAGCTTACAGCAAAGCTCAATTCTACTAAACTTGATAGTTAATGCAAATTACACCTGTTACTATTTCATTTAATACAATTTTTTTAATTGAAAAAAACCACCCCCAAATCAAGGTTGCTATATCTTTAACCCTTACTGTACTGGGCTATTTTGAGCACCCTCTGACTGGGGGGGGGCCTGGGAGGCCCCCCCCTATGATCTCGGCCGTCGATCGTCCGATGAACACGAAAATTTGCATGTTTGTATATATCTACGTAAGGAACAAGATGGTATAATTAGTTTTTTCCGAATATGCAAATTTTTGTCGTTAGCCTAATTAATTATGCAAAATGCGCTAATTTTATGCGTTTTACAGAAAACGTGTCAAACTCCACTTTTTGAATGTGATAACTCATTATTCATATGAAACTTCTTTTTTAACACAAAAAAGTTATTTTAATGTAATTAATAATGATAATTTATGCAAATTTTGATGCGATTTTTATTTTTTGCTTGTTTTTTTGATGACATGCGCATACTAATTGTTATGTAACGCCTTACAGGTATATCCGATTTCAACGAAAATGGTATCAAAATGTGCGCAAGACTTGAGGGAAAAAAGTCATGAAACGACAATTCAAAATTCCAAGCGGTTGCGGCGCAATCTCCGAAAATGTCGAGGGGGGGGCCTCCCAGGCCCCCCCCCAGTACAGTAAGGGTTAAAGAATAGCAATTAAAAGACAGTTAATCACAGGAATGAACCATAAATAAGAATATAACCAAACCCTACATCCTCCCTTCATCCTCCCTTCATCCTTTCCCTTACACTCCTTGCCTAAGTAACTGAGGTTCCTAACAAACCTGGGCTAACCGTTTTTATATATGCTCAAATTCTTAAAACTCTCAGGATAAGAGATATCTTTCCTCATAGATGCATGTGTAATCACACCTTTAAAAAAAAGCATTTTGGTCATGTTTTAAAAACTGTCCGAGAAGCACTATTGCTGTGACTTTTTTTACTACCAAAATACAGTATATTTGAGCTTATCATCAGTGTTAATGAAGCTACTATTTAATTGTCTTTTCGTCAAATGCTTAAAACAGACGTATGAAACCATTCCAACTTTGATAGATTCATAGAGATTCACTATGAATAAAAGTTCCATATATTTTCAAATATCATAAGGTGAATGATCAAATCATCATGCTACTAAATTACATCCCACGTATCACCACACAAAAATTATAATAAAGTACCAAAAGAAAATTGAAAAAGAACTCAAAATATTGAACAAACATTTCAGTTATGTACTTTTCCCATATCATGTAACATAGCATATCTCATTAACATGGATTTGACACTTCAATTTGTTGATTAAAACCTGTTGTTTACGAAACACACAAAATCACCTTGACCAGCTTTATAATCGCCAATGATAAATAGTATTCTGTGTACCATTACAAGAAATTGCAAGAGTTCAGTGTTTCAAACAAGAAAAATCTAGTCAGTTTTTGTAATATTTCTTTTTTTCTTCTGAATGTCTCAGAATGTGATTGGATTCTTGGACACAAATTGATTTAATTTTTTGTTTATTCACCAAGAAATGTAATAATGATCTTATCCATTACTCTTACCATCTAGATAATACAAGCATAAAAAAGAGTATGTACATTTACTTGTAAATTTGCCAATGCTCCAAGATGCACAAAGCTGAAGAATTTCATTACACATCTCCGTTAATTTCTGATTTCTTATTCTGTTCACAGTAAGGATTCAAAAGTCTGAAGAGCCATACTAGTATTCAATGATATTATGCTAAAATACATCTACACTTAGTACAGAAGTGAAGTAATACTAGCAAGATATTTTAGCACATTTATATTGACCCGTGACCTTTGACCTTTGAGTGCCTGACACTAAAAAATTAAGCAGGTAATCTTTACATGGTCATACATACTCTCACCAAGTTTAACTATGAAACGTTGAATCGTTCTTAAGTTATTGCGTTCACAAGAATAATTACAGACAGACGGACGACCTGAAAACATAATGCCTCCGGTTCTCACTACCTGTGGCGGAGGCATCAAAAGAAAGAGTAAAAGACATTACAATGTACTTTAGAGTGAAGCAAGTCAAATTGCAAACCATTATACAAATGTTTAAAAGAGTCGTACAAACTGTTTTGTATATGATGTACGATGTACATGAACATCAAAAGCGTGTAACAGATGGCCAAAAACATATTTCACAATGTTTATAAATAGAAATGTATCTATCTCTAGATGTGCAATATCGATGGCAATGTCTGGCCAAGGCTGAAGTTCCATTAGCTACATACATGTTGTGAAGTAAAATAATTTGTATTTGAGTTTCATCAAATACAAACATGACAAGCTGCTTTTTAATATATAATTCATGCATGCATTCATTTATAAAACTTTATTGTCTGAATCAGTCTACCATGATAAAGGATATGAATTCATAAATCAACAACAACAAAGATCATTCTGATGTACTTGGAAAAAAAAAAAGAAACTAGAAAGACAATTTACCAAGTAAAAGCCAACTGCCATATTGTGATTGAAAAATTTACAACAAACTGGTCGACAGCTCTCTGAGAGAGAGTACTTGCATGTGACAATATCAGAATACCACAGTTTTACTTCACATTTTGATGGGGAATTCTCACAGGCAATGGACCAGGTGTCGCTGCGAATCGCGAGAAACTGTCGGCTTTCTATCAATCCTGATCGTAGATATCATCTCTATCGTAATCACGGTCCAAGTTGACTGACATACCAACTGCTGGAGAAAGTAATAAGACAAGAATGGAAGGCATAAGAGAAAGAATGTCATTGGGTGGTTTACAATATGATGCTTATACAGTAGGCTTGCGGGTGTACCATGTGAGAGAGAGAGAGAGGGAGGATTGAGGAGTCCTGAAAAGGAATCTTGGTAATCTTTCTTGAGGGTGTGTAGTCCTAAAAAGGACTGTTGGTGTAGTCTTGAAAAAGACTGTTGGTGTAGTCTTGAAAAAGACTGTTGGTTATCTTTCTTAGCTTATAGTTCTAAGGAGAACTATAGCGCTTGGAGAGGATGGGTGGTGGGAGTGGCTCGACGTTTCGAACAGGTTGACTATCAAGTGCACCCGCAAGCCTACTGTATATCTATATCACCATGCGAGTCGATACTTCCAAGCAGCAAATATGATGCTTCCTTTAAAATCACCAAAGCAAAAGCGGGATACGGTTCTACCTCTTGGGCATTCTAACAGATCATTTCTACCTTCATTAAGAGAGTATTTAAACATGCAATTTTTTTCCTCCGAGAAGTAATACTCAAAGCTGACATTTTGAATATAGTATAACAGCATGTAACTTAAAACATTCAGAGAACATGGATTTCGCTCATCTATATGCATTCATTTGGTACAGCACACAGCAAATAGGCTGGGGTTTGACTGGAAGAGTAATAGACCTGCTTAAACAACAATTTAGAGTAGAAGAAAGATGTGTTAGACTGAGAGTCATGTGTTGCATACACTGGACACCATTACTAGGCCTACTGGCGATTAGAAAAAATGGAAACCAGGGCATCGTTTCATGAAAATAGTCATTTATGAGTACAAGTTCACTGAAATCCCATTGAAACATGTTTTCAATTTAATATCAATGGGTATCGGCAACCTCGTATTTATGCCGGTTTCGTGAAACCATGGGCGTCAATCCTTACGTAATACCTATTGTTCAGGGGGGGATGAATGAATAGATCATCCCCCCTGAACAATAGGTATCAATTACAGATCTACGCCCATGTGTGAAACGCTGTCATTTTCTCTAACTACAGTTGTGGACAAAGTAAGACACAGCCATAAATTATCAGAATCATATACTGGGAAAATAGTTTGACAGGCAATCAAAGGTTGTGCCAAGTGTGGGCATGCATGAAAAGTATGATGATGCAGAAAATAAAATTATTCAATTAAATAATGAGAAGGGATTGATGGTAACACAGGTATGTTACGAGGAGGACTGTTGATTCGCATGCAAGTTGTGAAATAATAATAATAAGAGGTAAAAATGAACAATGACATGTGTTAACAAGTTACATTATCGGGTACCAAGAAACAGGCTCTGGCCAAAATTGCTCCACACCCAATATCCTACATTCATTATATTTCGATTGAAATCCTGGAACAGACATCACAGCTGACCCTAACCCTTAACCCCTAAACCTCCTGGTAACATAAAACCCTATTGCAGCCCAACATCTAACTCTAAGTCTGCGACAAAATAAAGCCAGAATAATTTTTTGCTTTTTGGGTTAGAAACTATGAGATATTTCCAAAATTATTGAAGAGGCATCGCATGCATGACGGCTACAAAATGAAACTTGACATGTGCTAAAAAGTAGCATGTGCATGCAAGTATCCCAACTATATTCTATGATCACTATACCATGCCACGATTCATTTCCATACATCATACGTAGGAAATTCAGAATTGCCTGCAGACAAATTCTCTTTGCCTGATGTTGCATCAATCTACAGTTTACTCTAATTTTTTTTACAGGTATTATTTTTCTGTAACCTTTCTTGCTAGTGAAACATGCATAATCTTTGCTATTACAGCTTACACATTCAAATCACACAATATTAAAAACAAAGAAAGATGTAATAGGGTGGATTCACAATTAACAGCGCCCCTGCCGGCAAGCCACGACAGGCCAATTTTACAGCACTCGGGTCGACATCTTTCAACCAGTGCAGATCAAAATGACCAGATCGTCCAAACTGTGTAAAAGCATTCAATGAGATACCCCGGATAAGCTACAGTCAAACCTGTCTATAGCGACCGCCCAAGGGAAACACAAAAAGTGGCCTTTGTAGACAAGTGGTCTTTGTAGACAGGTGCCTTTAGTACATGTTTCAATGAGAAACCATTATCAAGGGAAACAAAAAATGTGGTCCTTGTAGACAGGTGGTCTTTGTAGACAGGTGATCACTAAAGCAGGTTTGACTGTTTTAAAACTTCCCCCGCCAAAATGCCCTCATCTCTAAATAAAGGGTATATAATAATGCCACAGCTGGTATTTGTGTTAACTACCCAAAATGCATCACATGAAATAGACAAAACACTGGTGTTACTAGATGGCACTGTGAATTTTGAATCCACCATATCATGGTCACCATTTAATCACATAGCTAGACAAGTAGATAATAATGTAAAATATTGAAAGAGTTATATTAGAGTCAAACAATTTTTCCATCTTTAGACAGAAAAACTATAACAGATTCATTCAATGCATTGGATTTTTCCTAAAGCTTTTTGCCAATTCAAAGAAATGTTGTCCTATAACCTGCATCGATTGCTGATATGACCACCAAAAACAACACAGACATTGTATGTGTTTGTCAATGAAGGATGAATTATACTGGTTTAGATGGTAGTATTTCCATATTTTTTTTAGTAGTGTATTTGGGTGACTATAAAAGAAAGGAAACAGGCATGATAACAGCATGAGAAGGAATGAGAGGAATTTGCATGTCACAAGCCCATAAAATGAAGACAAAATGTACTGCATGACAACAATTTCAATGTGTATTGTACCTTCTATGAATCGAGAACACAAATGGGGCTGACCACAACTACAAGTTATTTGTGTCTAAAAAGGGGTGAAGAAAGAGAGAAATTATTTGGGGGAAAAAATGAAGAGAAAATTTGTGAGTATCCTGCTGGAAGCAAAAGGCCTAATGAACATGAATGTACTTGGATAGAAAGACAGACAGAGTGGCTTATGGGACATGGAAAATAAATACAAATACCTACAAATTACTTCAGAAGATATACAGTTTACAACTAAGTTATTCATACCTCTTGTGTAAAAAAAATGAAAGGTGGACTGGTTGAATTAGGGCCAATATTGAAAACTTTTAGATGTAAGCTTTAATATGTCACATTCTCAAGAAACAAACATCGGGACAAATCAATCATGTATAATTAGGTTGTTAACTGTACATATATGGTTATGTTGGGGAATATTAAGATCACTAACATGTTATTGTTGATGCCAGCATGAATATCAGTGGCAAGGGAGATCCCACACCTGTTTCCTTTAATTACATTTCTATATCAATGTATTATGAACATACATGTACATATAAATACGGTAATGCCTTCTGCAGCATATCTTAATATTCAATAATAATGACATTCCATTCTTGTAATCCCACAACATTGATATCATAAAAGTCTCTAGGCACTTCTAAAGAGCTTTGTTATTGAAGAATGCTGAAAAGATATGGAGCTCTAGGTACTGAAAGCAAGCGAAATTTTGTAAAAGATTTCTATAACGAAGAAGGACAAAAGAAACAATCAATTATAGAATACAAGCATAGTTTTGAGCTTTAATGGCAGTAAATGAGCAAATGAACTTCACATTATGCTAAAAGTGCTATTTTGCTGGAATTGAGTGAAAGAAGACTCTACCATCCATTCCAAAGGGCCATTGTGCTGGGAGTGTAATTGTGGAAAGAAATAAAAGATAATGGCACGTTATCAAATTTATGCCAAGTTAGTTTTAATTCATCTTTATATATTACTCATATTGTAACTCTTGTTAAAAAAACAAATCACACACACATCACACACACACACACACAAATTATGTGGTCAAAAACAACATCGAAATGTGTGTAGTTAATGAGGTAGTCTATGACCCACAGAAAAGTAAACATGTATTTACATATGTCATATAATTACATACATTCTAATGTGTTTATTACATTAGTCTTCGTTATTGATCAAGAATAGATTGAAGGATTTGAAGAATGAAGGGGCTAATGCACATAAATTATTTTGTCTTGTTATTCATTTTTTGACACTATTTTGAAAGAAGATCATATTTTCCTCTGCACTCTTCTGAATTGTGAATGTTATCATGAAACTAACAATATCACAATGACATATAGTGAGAAGGAATAATAAGGGATTTAAGAAAAAGAAGGAAAAAATACATTAGGCTTGGTTATTGATCACACATTTATGAGATTTGAAGAATGAAAGAGCTATAAATGTACATGTATTTTTTCTTGATCTTAATCTTTTGATACCAGTTTGAAGGAAGATCATATTTTCTTCTGCACTCTTCTGAATTGTGAATGTTATCATGAAACTAAAAATACTACAATGACAAACAGTGAGAGGGAATAATGAGGGCTTTAAGAACAAAAAAAGTAAACTTACCTGGGTCATTTTGTCTTGATTCGAGTTGTGATTTCAACGTTTCTACCTCAGCATTGAGTTTTCTATATTCCTACAGAAAGAAAGGAGAAGGAAAACCAGTTTTAATATAAAAAGGGTATTTTACAAATAAAATTTTAAAAAGTCACAGATATATCATGAAGACCATTTTTTTTAAATGAGCAATGAAATCTTCAGATTGAGAAGCAACTGGATAGCAATAGCATCATACTCTCTTTCTCTCAAAGACTGGAAACATTTTGCTGCAAAATATAAATCTTACAAAAAGTTGTGATTGATCAAAATCAATCGCAAGTCCTCCAATCTATCGTAAGTTTGCAGACTCCTATCTTTTATGTACACAATTGCGATTGATATCAACTCTTTATAAGACAGGACCCTGGTCTATCAATGATAAATGATATTTTGTGAAATATACCTGTATTGCAAATTTGCAGATAATTGAGATGATCCCTCTTCAAATTGGCCAAAAATGTAGTGAAATTAAGAACTGGTCTATATTTTAGCAACTGATGACAATATGGTAAGTGTAACAGAAAACCCTTTACTATGCACAATACTAGGAATTGTGAATACATAACTAGCTGGCCCTGAGCAGCTAAGGTGCGCACATTACTGTGGAACCTCCTTAAATGAGACAATTGCAACACATGACCTCTGCAACCTCTGACCTTTACTTACGTCTTTACATGTGTCCAGACTGGTGAAATCATCAGGATGCGTCTCATGATCTTGTTTGGCAGGAAGGGGCCTCTGTTTGGGGTTTAGAACGTACCCCGCAGACTCAAAGATACTATGCAGCATCTTCTTATAACCCTGCACATCAGGAAGGACAGAGAGGGAGAGGGAGAGGGGGAGAGAGATAGAGAGAGAGGGGGAGGAAGGGAGGGAGGGAGGGAGGGAGAGAGAGAGGAGGGAGGAAGGGAGGAAGGAAGGAAGGGAGGAAGGGAGAGAGTGAGGCAGTAAGGACAACAAAAAATAGAAAGAAAGAGAGAAAGTAAGAAAGAGACAAAGGGAGAAAGAAAGAGAAAGAAAGAGAGAGAGAGAGGTAGAGAGAGAGGTGAAGAGAGAGAAAGAGGGAGGTGGGGTAGGGAGGGGAGAGAGAGTTGTGAATGGAGGGATAGATAGATACAGATAGACAAAGAGACAGAAAGGGAACAGATATAGATAGAGAGAAGTTGGAGATAAAAAACACACATTTGCATAAAATGCCAAATATATAAATAAAGCAAAGGTCATTTACAAGGGACTGGCTATTGATAACCACTTCTCTATCAATCCCTTGCCAAAATTTGCTCAAAAATACAGGTACACTCGTTTATCTTGACAAAAATGCAACATATCTGCTTTATGAACATGAATTTTACTGGGAACTAAGCTGTTAAGCTGCAACTAACCAAATGCTACTATTTACATAGACGTGCATGTCAGAGTATGACGAAATGCCATCTTTATGAGCAGGTGGTCTTTATGTACAAGTTCCTTTAATACAGGTTTCGATGGGAAATTCTACTTAAGGGAGACCAAAAAATTCACTCTTTATAGACAGGTGGTCTTTCTATACAGGTGGTCACTGCAGCAGGTTTGTCTGTAGTACATTCTTCAAAGGTTACCTGAACCAGGGTTCCATCCTAACCTCTTTAACTTAGAAACAGGAACAGAGTATTTGGAGGTCCTTCTAAATCAGGCCCCCCAACCCCCCCCCCCCCCCCCCCTCCCCAAATTACCCTACAAGTAGAACAATTTGGGGGTCGTTAGTGAAATTCTGAGGATCAGTATGAGTTGGGACCCCTGTTCGTAAGGGCCTCAGCCAAGACATATCAAAGAAACTAGGGGTAAAGGTCTACTTGAACAAAACCAGCTTGAGCAGAGCGTACCTGTTGGGTGACTTCTTCTCTATACAACCTCCCTTCTAACTCATTCCATTCTGCTTGTTGATCTTCACTCAAATTGGGATAAACTGGAGAGGGAGAGAAAGATAGAGAGAAAGAGAGAGACAGAGGGAGAGAGGGAGAGACAGAAAGAGACAGAAAGAGACAGAAAGAGACAGAAAGAGATAGACAGAGACAGAGAGATGAAAGTAAGATTCTTGAATTTACTGGTAGATGAAACAAAATCTGAATAACATAATATGATAATTCATATTTTCAGGGAAAAGCTTACTTACAATGTTGAATGAATGAACTAAACAGCGGAGGTTAATTCATAAACATGTCAACAAATGAGAATTAGATGCTTGTGACAACTTTACAAGGAGTATCAAATATGTTCGAGTGACAAGTAAACCATCAACCCTGTATCCCTATACTATAAATAAAATATTCTCATCACACAAATAGTATTAAAAAAAAAATTTAAAAAGTGAATGGCGTAAATATTCTCTAAAAGAATGAAATGCTGATAATACCAAACAACAACAACACATGATCCATGACCATTCATGTCAGATATTAGAAAACAAACAAAAATACTTATATCTAAATGTCATTCAAGCATTCTGATGACACCTCATTAAAACTTACCGAGCAATGAATGTTCATGGCAAACAAGTGGCGTACGGAAAACCATAGCATACTCGCATGTGACAGGTTCCCCTACATGTTCTAACTCATGCTTTGTACCGCATTTCAGTTGTACCTAGGACAAAAAGAACACAGTAATCATAATAACAACATTATTGATAACAGGGGTGATAGTGAGTACTAAAAACTCAACCACGCCCTCCTTGAGTAAAAAAAAAAGAAGAGGATTTTTTGGGGAAAATGGCATCTAACAACATTCCCCCCTTTTGAATAAGAAAATTTGGGAAAAATCGGGAAGAATGGGGAAGAATAGAGAAAATGAGGGGAAAATCAGGATAAAACTGAAAAGTAAAAAAAAGAAAAAATCAGGAAAAAATCGGGGAAAAAAAAAAAAAAAAAATCAAAAAAAATTGGGAAACCGATTTAAATCAGGTTTTTATCAGGCCTGTGATAACTACAACTATCTGTAGTATTACGATTGCAATTGTGTATACTTGTTTTAATTACCTAAAGATCATAATAATAAACAAAATTGATTTGATAAGGCACTTTTTGACAAGGATAGATGTTCATTTTAAAAAAATACTGTAGCTATTTTGTTATTATCAGATTCTTGTATAGTGATCAAATATATCGTGCTGTGGTGGTGAAGGCGGCACAACCATAGCTAATTTAACTAGGAAACCAAGTCCAGAGCTCATAATATTCAAGAAATTCCTTTCTACTAGGCACCCAATTTCCACAACGGGTCGAGAGCAACATCTGCATGAGTTCCAATGTAGCACTCAAAGTTATTAAGCAACTCTTCCTAACAGATACTTCACCTGGGTCAAGACAAGCAAATGCAGATGAACTGCTTGTCTAGGGCACAATCATCAGACAGAGACTGACAAAAAAACTTTGGATGCAAAGGCAAGTGACCAGACTCTCCCACCCCCTAGAAATATTTTTAAAATAAAAACTAGAAGTAAGTACTCACTTTAACTTGTCTATTTTTCTGTCCACATGTATCTCCATCTCTGAATATCATGGACTGAAATGTGTTATTCACAATATCCCATTCTTCATATATCCTGTGTATGAAATATATAGAGAGATCAATGGAATATTATACTTTTGGCACAGCAGTTCAGCTCAGTTCACTTAGTTTCATTCAATATTATTTCAAAAAAATTGATCTCCATAATAAAAAAGCAGTTTCAGGGGAAAGTATAAACACAACTCAAATAACTCTTGTACAAATAAATCGCTATAAAACAGAATAAAGCACAGCTCTTAATCAGAAGAGGTGTTGTCTGGACATCTGAACAAATGATTTAAATTTAAAACAAGGACCAATTACACACTCCGGCAGTATCATGATTCAAGAAATTGAAGCATGAATCACTACACAGGTCTAAATATAAATGAATATATTTGTTATTATGTTTATGAGCAAGATTGGTAAATAAAGTCAAATTGAATATATGAAGTGATTTGAATTACTTGAGTCGGTACGGTCGATCACACCGGGACCCGACCGTTGCCGTCAGGTCCCGGTTTCGTTTTTTGAGAACCGACGCTCCGAAAAAAATAATGAAATATGTAAGAAATTGCAGTTTTGCACACCACTAAAATCATTCCACCTTGAAACTTAAGTATTTAATTGTTACCAATCATATTCTAGCTCATCCTGAATCAATCCGAACTGCTGATATAAATATGGGTTGCAAATTAAAGCAGTTCGCCCCATGGGGTTGTTGTTGCCAGCTGCTAGCTAGCTACTGTACTGGCCGGTTCTCTCGGCAGGATTAGTAAATCAGGTTGAAAGAAACATTAATGTTTGAATAATAAAACGGCTTTCTAAAAAGTACTTCTTTACAACATACCGATCGAATAATTTTTAAAAGACAAAATGGATATTATTTCTTTGATTTTGAACACCGCCTGCTTCTTTTAAAAGCTGAAAATTACTTGGTAATCACAAGAAGTTTCGATACGGATAGCTGTTGCAAGGCAAGTTCAGACTAGTCTCGGAAAAATGCGCAGTGCTCCTCGTAGTTAGCTGTAATCCGTGCCAGAACGAACCCAAACAAAGACGTGATCGTAACGAGAAAAAAATCATTAAAAACTACGAGAGCACAATTGGAAAGACAACTACTCAAAATTATCGTAAGCAGATACATAACTTGGAGGAATAATACAATAGTTGTCCAAGAAAAGCCACAGAAATAGTGATATTTAAGGAGTTACTATAGGTACAATCATTATCGGAATGGGCCTGCTGATATGTCCGAATTACACGTTATTTGGTTTCTAGCCTCGTGTTCTAACACGAGGCTAGAAACCAAATAACGCCCTCTACGGTAAAAAGCAGTATAACAAAGGATTCGAGTATTTGCAGCAAGCCCCTTGCGATAAAAATGTACCCAGTTACTCCTCTATTATCACAATTTCTTTGGCATTTCTTGGGCGATTATTGAATTCTTTGTCCAAGTTATTTATCTGATTATCGTAATTTTGAGCAGTAGTTGTCTTTCCAATTGTGCTCTCGTAGTTTTTAATGATTTTTTTCTCATTACGATCACGTCTTTGTTTGGGTTCGTTCTGGCACGCATTACAGCTAACAATTAGGAGCACTGCGCATTTTTCCGAGACTAGTCTGAACTTGCCTTGCAACAGCTATCCGTATCGAAACTTCTTGTGATTACCAAGTAATTTTCAGCTTTTAAAAGAAGCATGCGGTGTTCAAAATCAAAGAAAAAATATCTATTTTGTTTTTAAAAAATTTCTATCGGTATGTTGTAAAGGACTACTTTTTAGAAAGCCGTTTTATTATTCAAACATAATGTTTTTTTACCCGATTTATTCAACCTGCATGAATCAAAATGGCGGCTCGATCGTTTTTATATTTTTGCTCGAGTTTTTTTACTTTGAGAGGCACGATAATGGCACTAAACATCGCCAATCATGGATAAAAAATAATGTCAAATGGAAGAATATACCGATCTGTGCCGAGGTATGCATGTGTTGGTTTATTTGACTGATAAAAAAGGTCACTTTTAAGGGACATACTGATGATATGCCCTTTTTATAGAGGCAAGTGACAAATCCTGCGAGCTGATTTCGGGACACCGGGTCCCGATCGGTGCAAGGCCGTCGGGACCCGGTTTATGAAAATCCCGACATGACTCAGGCCTACAGTCATAACAATAGTCAAGATTTAAATCAGTCAATATTGACTTCAATACCAGTGAGGGTAGAACATGCTCCTCAAAAAATCTGTAAATTCTAAAAATTTGCTTACCGGTACTAGTTCTCAAGAATTAAAACTATTACAGTAACAAACTTCCTACAAAAACTATCTATCCTGTACAGATACATGAGATATAATTCTACAAAAATCAAATTACATTCATGGTCTACTTTTAATTGTTCAGTACACTTGATTGGAACTAATAACGTTGACTAAGTTTAGTATTAAAAGAATTGACTAAAAAAGAGATCAGAAAAGCAACTTACCCCAGTATTCCACTGTAGGGATTCCATCTTAAGCTCTGCTCATGTTGCGTTACATTTTGAAACGGGCATAGTTCATACTTGTAACTGTAATTAAAAACAAAACAAAGAGTGTATACATGTATTACTGTCATCAGGGCTCCACACTAACTTTCTTTGAAGTTTTAGCTTTACTCCTTTCATATCAATTTCTCAACTGAATATTTAATAATTATATATTTTATATCATACTATTTGCATGTATTTTATTATTTTATATGATGCCTTTTTATTTGTAAATTTCAAGATATATCAGCTTTGAATTTGAATTTTTATCAATAAACCTTATCAATTCAAATTCTCTCAAATCTAAAGGTTTTTCCTGTAAGTTGTAAGTTAGAGTAGATGCAGGTATCTTCTAATATACTCACTCATTTTCTACTAATGAAAAGCATCTTCCTAGTAATCTTCGTAAATGTGGCGGACCTGCAAAGTAAACATAAAATAAAAAGTAAACGCTTCAATTGAATAGAAGACAGACACATGTTGTCATCAGATAACAATTAAAATATGAAGAATAGAAAATATTTAAATCTTAATGTTGTACGCTCTTATTTTAGATTACATCATAATGGAAATAATGTGATGAATGTAACTACAAGGTATCTTTGCTTTAACAAAATAGAAAATTACATCAAACTAAACCATTTTCATCTTTCACTAAATATTACAAAACAGATTCATTTCAAAGAGTTCAATTATTTGCAGTGACCATGCAACATACATTTGGTTTTACATTTATTTCCATAAATGGCAGAAATCAAGATTACCTAGTAACTATCGGTACAAACTACAGTAATATAGAATTTATAGAACTGCCATACCTGTAAAATTTGAAAATTGAACTGTTGGAAAAAGAGATTTAGGCTGAGCTGGAGCATTCCATTGCTGGTTGCTAACGAGAGAAAAGAATTGTAAAGAAAAAAATGATTGCATTAGAAAATAACACCATTAAGCTGTCATTTAATATAGGTAAACATATATAGGTATACACAATATATTATATATATATGTAGTAGTCAGCTGTGAAGCATGATTCAACATAAAATGCTCCCTATAAAGTTGCTGGTATTTGGGGGACATAATTAACATACGTAATATGATTAGATAACTATAAGATAAAGACATTTATCTACATGCCACACTCGGCCAAGGTATAGCAAGTGGGTATCTGGTAGGATTCATTCTTTGAATGCACCGAGCGTTACAGTTACCAGAGCTAAACAATATCAAAAGTCCCTGTACATATATGTACATAGAGGAGTCTATGTTATAATGATATGTGTTATTACATGAAAGGAATATAATTTGTTATTATTTTGAATCAATCCATCCATTGAACTGATTTTTGAGCATTTCATTTGGAAATATGGCCAGATAAAAGTGTCAATCTTATGTGAGTATCAAGTATGTGCATAAGAGACCTGCACAAATAAGGAACATTCTACTGGTTGTGTACATGTATGTGCAATGGTGCATATTATTATAGTTGCTCACTCATACATCGTTTTATTTGAAAGCCATGTCAATATGTATGGCACAAAATAGAATTGATCCCCTATTTTCAAAGGCAGAATCTCAAGCATTTTCTTCTGATTACATCTGCAATTTTACAAGCAATTACACAACTTGACTTATATGACTACTAAGTACTAACAAACTTTTGCATTCTTCTTACCCAAGATTTATAGGCTCCTCTACCAGTCTCATCCGAACCTCTTCGCTGGAAACTGAACCTAGAGTACAATAACATTAATACAATGTATTTTTGAAATATCAATATCCGTATCTAAAACTTTTCTACGATAGCATCTATTGATTCAACCCTTACAGAGAGGGGAAACATTTTATAAAACTTTTCATTCAATAAAAGTATCTCATACAACTTTTGAGTAAAGTTTGGATTATAATGAGTTCTCAAGAGTCAATCAAGAGTAAAACACTTTTATAACTTAAAATTATAATTGTAGTGTCCCCACATTGGAAATAAACTTGTTCCTTACATAACTTTAGGTGAAAAATTCGCTATTGTGCAATGCATCAATAAAATCATCACGGAATCTGTTTTAATAATCACATTGCCAACGAGCGGATCGGAAGCAGAATCATCTGCACAAATGTGGACGATCCTTATTTTGTATGACGCATTTTTTCTGCATTTATGAGGATATCCTCATTTATGGGAACGAATTTTATTCTCGGACCAGCCCCCCTACTGAGTACTGTTCTTCAATTTCACATTCGTCTCCTCTCACCGCTCACTCTCTTTTCTTTTTTTCCCTCTTCTTTCATATTTGAATCTTCTGCACTGTTGTTCATGTAGCAACCTCAACAGTATGTTCACATTGAAGACAGTGCTGGAGATGATGAAGTAGAAACAAACCGGTCGACGCACCTTTTTACTTTGTTGAGCGTGAAGACTGCACTGCAACTTTGTTTAACCTCACCGTCGTCTATGGCGGACATACACAAAATAGAACGAGTGGGACTGGTATGGCTGCGACGTGAGGCGGAACGATACAACACGTAACTTGCTATTTAACCATATTTACATTTTAAAAATTGTTGTTAGATATCAATTACATACTCTCAATCAACTACCGACTCATGAAATCATACATACCTTGCTCAAACAGTAAAATAGCTTGAATAACATAGAACAGCATTTTGTGGACACAGTGCGCGGCCATCTTGACTTTGCAGTCGTGGAATATTGAAACTCCCGGATGTTAAATGGGCGTTTTTTTAATGTTTGTAAACATGGAAGTTCATTGTACTACTATTCAGGAGCTTGCCTCAACTTCAAGCCTTACGGAAAGAGCAATAATGATTAATGGTCTCACTCGAGAAGATGGGAGTCTAGACAGAACAGTGGTGGGGGATTGGTGATTATCATTACCATATTTGTTTTTTACCAATTTGTTTGTTTGTTGTTTGTTTTTTGTGTTTTTTTTGTGTTTTTTTTTTTTTTATTTATTTATTTATTTATTTATTTTTTTTTTTTGGGGGGGGGTGTTGGGGTGAGAAACCCTAAATAATGAAGAAGGGAAAAGAGAACTGAAGAAGGAGGAGGAGGAGGAGGAAAGGAAGAACGATCGAGGAGTATTAGATTATTGTTGTTTTTACGAAGAAGATGAGGAAGTAGACAATGAAAAAGAAAACAAATAATTATGACATAAATTATTAGAAAATTTAATTCCAATTCTAATTACGTGATTATCTAGTGACAACACTACGAACATTTCGTACCTGAAATAAAGCTGACTAACTGGTGGAATACGTGGTGAAAACTTTTTAACTCTGGTTGAATTTGGGGTTACCTTTGGCTGAATGTCAGGATCCCCATATCCTGTTGCTAGGGAAGAGCCATTAAAAAAGTACACTATATTTCTACTTAAAATTCAAGGGCATGAAAACACGATAAAGTCGAGCATCGCAAGATTTTATGGCCTATGCGACCCTGAAGATTGCTGCTGCCAGAGAATTCCTAAGACGGGGTGGTTCACACAAGTCAAGAAGTCGCACACCATTTGTTCTTGTAGCAGACGGATCATATTCACAGGGAGGTGTATTGCAATATAGTGATCTTGTACTTTTCATGTGTGGATTCTACCTATTTTAATTTTAAAGAAGCTTTAAAAAAATAGTATAATAGTGAATACTGTAGGCCTTACGTCTTTTCTTTTAGAGGGACTCTGTAAAGTTGTTCAGTTGTGAGAAAAACGCTCCTAAAGTATTGGATTTTTTCCAACTGTATAAAGCTCGATGTACAATGTTAGTTACGGTATAATCTGAACTCAGAAGTACTGAAATAAAGATAACAAGAAAGCATGACTGAATGAAATTAGAGGACCGTTTAGAAACGAAACGTACACTCAAAATGTTGATGAAAGAATTTATAATTTGAGTTTTGTGCATATAATTATATGCAGCAGAAAAACTCTTATTCTGTTATACAAATATTTTTCTTTAAACACATTTATTTAAAAATCCTTGTAGATTTGAGCGTTAAGAGTCACCCTCTTATCTGCTCTTCTACGTCATTCTGCAATTTAGGGAATATTGCCATTAAACTGTTTGTTCCCAACACTAACACTAACAGCCTCTCTAAAGTGTTGGGTGCCCCAAATATATGATGGAAACATTTTACTTTGATTGTATAATGAAATGAAACAGGCTGTCATTTTATTTAATGTGTTCGAAGACGAATATTGGTGAAAGAATACTAATTTTTTGTTTTCTGCGTGAAAAAAGAAGCCGAAATGTTGTATTCTTTCATCAATATCCGGCGTCAAAGACATTTGTTGTGATAATGATTGCAGAAGTGTGGGATAATTCTCATTTCTTTTACATCATTATAAACATTTAAGTGACATTTTGCTATTTTTGTTGTTGTTGCGAATTTGGGGTTCCCAACACAAGAGGCGCTTTAAATTAAAGCTCCTCTATAGTTTGAGAATCCCCAAAACTTGGAAGGCAGAATTTCACTTATTATTGCGTCATTACGTG
>JAVYIG010015016.1:0-38306 GCA_035222895.1 Strongylocentrotus droebachiensis | reverse complement strand
AGTTGGTCCTCTTTGTTTACTTTCTGTGATAATGATTCTTTAGAATAAAACGGTGTTAATGAGATTGTTGAAGATTAAAACATGTCTTTATGGTCAGGTAGAGTAAAGTACATATCGTAATTGAGCGGGTACGTTAGATGGGAACCGTATGCTTCAAATCAGGTAGCTCTTTATAATAGCAATCAAACGAGGGAAAATTATCATTAAAAGTTCTTTGCAAACCTTATTTTCTTAAAATTATAATTTTGATTTTCGTTATCCTTCCTTAAAATTGAGAATAACCCCGCATGTTTGGATTCTAATTCATAAATTTGAGTTAAAAAGGTTTGATCAAAATTCGGACAGCCAAAGTGATAAGATAAACCCTTTATTGAACAATGCCATACTTAGAACAAAGGAGACAGAATGCTGCTTTTCCACAGCCTATAGATGCAATGTTTTAGAGCAACGATCACTTATAATTGTTTTCTTAATGATTTAAGGGCGAAATAAATTGAGAAAAGTGAAAGAGAGAGAGAGAGAGAGAGAGTGAGTAATCAAAAGAGGAAAAGTACTGAAGACAGCCTAAGAGAGAGTTTGCAAGGGGAGAAGTTGTGTATTGTTTATTCATCCACACGACGTACTACTGCACTGTGTCGGCTTACCCCTATCAATGACCCCGTGATCTTTAATCGCTCTCCTATTCCCCTGCATGGTGGTAAATACGAGAGTAAGCAATGAAAACAGCGATGCATGACCACGCTTCGAACTCGTGATCAAAATATCTGCTTGAAAAACTTTAAAATTACCCTCCACCCTAGCTCCCCCCCCCCCCCCCTCCCCCTATTTTTCAGTCATAATGCAGTTATGATTCTTGTTTACATCAGGAAATACATGACGGTGTGATGAGGCCGTTACTCCTCCACAATCGGAGTACAATGAGGCCTCCCTTCCCCGCTTTGTTATTTTGTATCTTCTTTTTTTCTAACATGAAATGCACAATTTAGGTTACGTAATATACCTTTTAGTGTTCATTATAAAATGGGTTCAAGAATGTAGCCAATGAGAAGCGTCGAAATGGATCACGTGGGCGTGCATTCATTTTTACCATAATTATGCACAGGGAGTGGAATTTTGTAATAACAACCGTTGAATTTTCGACTTTATACTCGTATTGTAGACCCATATTATAAAACGAATACTACATGTTTTTAGCTCGTGCATTTGTGATATGCACTGCACTTGGTTAAAGGTAATACAAAGTTTTGGTATGGGGCCATGAATTTGGTTCAAATGAACATATTGGAAGCATAATATGCGACCATACAATATTCAGTGATCGTTGTCGCGGTTGAAATCGATTCTAAAGTTATGAAATTATACATAATAAACTCTTTATGTTGTAAAGCTCCCTCTCAAGGTCAAGATATTAATCAAGCTATAAAAGAATGTTTCTTGACTAAAATCGACCGATTAGCTATTCCCGTTTGGAAATTATATATCACAACGACATATTCTGAAGTTTTCATGGTCGCAGCTACCATTGTACGGCCGTACGGCGCTATTTGAAATTTATCAGAATTTAGCGGGAGCACCGGTAAATTTTAATATTCAATTTTTCTCGAAAGCAGAAGTGTTTTAGGGGCTAAATTTTCTTGTGCTTATATTAAATTCACAGGGGCATCCAAATATATCAAAATTGAAAAGAATCACCACAATCCAATTTTCAAAAATTCCCAAAACTTTGTATTACCTTTAAGCCACAATGAGACAGAGAATGAACTCGGGAAGTCTCGTTCATTATCCTACTGTGACAGTGACCTGCGTGCAATGCACTAATTCACTCGCAAAAATATGTAATGCAAGACAGCGATGGAAGTTGACTATGGTCTGATGCACGCAGGTGCGTTAAGATAATAGTATATTCACTATCTTCCTGTGAACTTTTGATGCACTATTGACTGTTCAATAGTCATTCATTATAGTAATTAGTGCATAGGTCAAGTTTGTATATTGCACTTCGGCATATATTATCTATAGCTAATTTGGTTGTGGTTACGAAAAATAAAACTATTTGCGACAGTAATGTGTGTGTTTTAATTATATACAGTCACGACGAGATTTGAAAACCAGATTATTAACTTTTGTTTTGATTTGACTCTTTCAATGTGTTTTATAAAAGGTAGTGTTTCGTACGGTAACCTTCCAAAATATGTCACGAGTAATACTATTATCAAGACCATGCAATTCTGCGAATAGTGATGATATAACTTTGATATTATGATTTTTATTTCGCAATTGTGTTGACAGGAATAATGAAGTTTTTGATTTATGGCATTCTGTTTATATCTGTCACATAATATATCGTCAAACAAGAGCTGTATTGTACATATTAGTCAAAATCATGGACCTACTTCGTACTAGGTCCATGATCAAATACAGACTACCTGCACCCTCACACCTTAACACTTAATCCTAAGGTGAAAAGAGGAATCCCAGGATAATCAAAGTCGTAAAATCAACTGTTAATCCATAAGGCAGCTTAATAACCCTGATCCCAATTTGAATGTGTTACCATATACTTGTGTATATATACATGTAGCTATGTAAAACCAAGGAGGTACCAGCACATTCTGGTCGTTGTGGCGTGCCCCTGTAATCCAGCTAACAATGGAAGTTACAAACTGATTCAGCCGAGGACGCAGGTTCGAAACTGAGTCACGTCTTTCGGATGGTGACGTGTAAAGGTCGGTCCCCAGACGTAAATAATCACATCTGATTGATGATAAAAAAAAACGATACACACACACCTCATTGTTAAAACCATAAAATGCTCACTTCACCTGGTGATATTGAATCGAAAGCGCTTGTGAAGTTCTATGCACACATCTTGTGTAATCCATCCAGCGTTGTGAATTATTGTTATTATTATAATATAAAGTAATTTGTGGGGGCCGTTTGAGAAATTATGTAGTATATACTTGTATATAAGGGCAGCACAATCGAATTAAGGTAACAAGTTCGCAGGTACACGATTGGGGAGGGGGAGGAGGGGAGGATTTACCCATTTTGTGCAGTTCATGAAAGGGGACATTTTACGCCCCTGCCTCAAAAGCTGTCACAGCATAATTTTTTTTTTGTTATACTAAGTATAATTATGAACCTAAAAATGTTAACAACGTAATACTCTGTGTTGTGAATTCATTTCACGTTTTAAATGCCGGAGATGCGAATTGACAGCGTCATACAAATTGGATGCCAATTTTTGTTCGGTCCGCCTCTTTCTATACATGGTGCTCGTAATTCATTATTTATATTGACCCGAGGTTGAGTATATCCATTGACACTCTTTCGTTCAGTTTCAAATTAAAAATTCTAGCTTAGTTAGAATAAGGCCTCAATCTTCCAACCTGTTTGCATTGACACATGATTATAATATAATAAGGCAATGACCTAGTTTATTGACGACCCTGAACAGTCTAGTTCAAAAGAATTACTTCCAGATTTATGTCTGTGAGAATAACTATATCACACACCCATGAAAAGGCATTGAGACACACATAGGATTTAGTACACCTACGCGCGGAAATAGGATGTCCGCCGCTGAAACACGTCCGCTCGTGCGCGCGCGCGAGCTCAATCCCAATAGCTCAACATATTACTGTAAGCGTCAACACAGGGAGTGAGTCTTGTGCACAGAGGGTTAAACAGAATGGTCAATTGCGCCGGTATACTACGATAGTTTAATACTGAACACTCTCTTGCATTACTACTACCTCTGACGAAGTTAAGCGAAGAAGAAGTGTGAAACCGGGCTGCATTGCCGCGATCACATTGTACGGATTATCTTTTTTCTTCAGTTAAAATAGTGATGATGTGATTTTTTCATTTTCCGCTGACGACTTTTTCATTATGACTGATTTGATTTAACGGAACAACAATTTCATTGAAAGCGTTTTCATGCACAGAGAGAGAGAGAATTCAAGACGCTGTTTTAATTATCTCAGTTTAAGCTAAAGTTACGAAGTTTCGGCTGTTCTTTGATAACTTTATGACTGCTTGAAGTAACTTTCGCTGGAATTATCGCCAAAGCGATGAGTGTTAAGGAAGTGGACATATTGATATTGTAACTTATTTTTGTGAGAAATTACCAGGTAAGCTCATCTATAGAATGATATACACCCAAGGATTCAATTAATTTCATTTGAGTGAAGATATTATGAGAAATTGTGAGTTTGTGGAGGTATCAAAAGGATGGCTGTTACGTCGTTTGACAATTCTTATAAATAAATTCAATCAGAGGTTTCGGGCCCAAGACCATTTTAGTTGAGGGGGGCAAAAGACTATTATCTGTATTTGTTCAAATATTTGACAAACGGAATTCATAAACTACAGCAGTCATTATCGGAGGCACGTTCCCTCTTATCCCTAACAGCTAGGTCGCATCATTATTTTTATTGTAGGCCTAATTTCGTTTCATTATTTGAAATCTGACGATTATTGGTTGTTGTAACTCATGTGCAACTTTTATCCACACCAAACGATTGTTTCACTGTTCGAACATTTTACATCTGTAATAACCAAAAGGGTTTTCACTCGTATACTATACACATATTTAATGCCTATGGCCCGAATTCACAAAGGAGGTTTAGATTTAACCCATGGTTTAAATCTAAACCTCCTTTTGTGAATTCGGGCCTTTCTGTCTCGATGAGACGATTCCATATAATAGCATTGTACCAATACCACGGGCCTCATGGATGAACGATGCAAAGTATAGTGGGCTCTCATGGGCAATTTGACACCATTCGGGTGTTTACCCAATAACAGGTGGGGTCAATCACCACGAATATAGCATTCATTTTTCGTGTGACCAACGGGCCTTATGTAACGTTTTCCCTTTTCCACCCATTCCCCGATATTGGTTCCCCTACATTTCCCTCACCCTAAGACTCTCCGAGAAACTATTTATATATATATATATATATATATATAGGGGTATTTATTGATGGGACTACGGGCTTGATGTGTGCGAGACTTGTACTCCCATTAATGGGTTTCAGCGAATTATGACCTTCTGCACATGGAAACTGACGACGACCTCCCATTAAAATTGAAGGTGATATCGAGTGTGGGACACGTAATTGTGATGGTACCTGTCATTATATTTATAGTAACAATCCTGTCAATTAAAACTGTGTTTCGTTTATTATTAACTCATTTGCATCGTTTAACTATTGTTTATCGTGCTGTACGACGTGTAATAACAACATGGGCCGGATAACATTATACTTGTCATAATCATGGGCGTAACGCTTGAACGGGAAGGTGACATTGGTTTTGAGGGCATTCACAGGGCTAACAAAAAAAGGTCACTCGTACTCTGGCCGAATTTTCATGACGAAAGCATCGAAAAAGCACAATCATGGGAAAACAAAGACAATTTTTCGTGGGAATGATTATTAAAGGTTTAATATATGAAAAGCCAATTAAATCAGAGGCCTTCTGACCATGTGGAAGTTTGGCAAGTTGTTCACATGAGCTACTCGATGGTTTTATTTGAAGGCCGTGTTGATATGTTTCTCATAGATTGCGTGGGCTGGTCACATCATTATACAAAATGATGCATGCGCATGGATTCCAATTCGATTGGCAGATCGTTGGGGGCATGTCATGATTTCTTGTTCTACTTGATCTTTCCTTTTTTAATTTCTAAAGGCACTTGGTTTAACATTCATTCATTCATGGCTCGCAGTTACAACAACAAAGATTAAAAAAGAGAGAAACTGACAAATAACCTCCGATATTGCTTAAGGAAATGCGAAGGACAAACAAAAAGCACGTCGATTACAATCATTGTAATAAACATCGATCAGCCTTTTTGGTATGGGTTCTAAATCTAAACTTCATATTTTTCATAATTAATTTGACTGCGTTGTGGATGCCATTTTTTTTTTCGAACATAAAAACATATTTACACAATAAACATGTGCATTTTCTTTTAATAAATTACATTATCAGTGCAGATACTCGCTAACAAGGCTGATTAATGATGACAAGTATTATGTTACTAAATCTTTTTTCTCTTTCATCCCGAATTGTTCTTGCAGAGTTGTTTATTTCGTGATAAATGACTAATTGTGACGTCACAATGGAGGTTCGTCACCGTTTGACCAGGGGAGTCAAGCGATGGTTCATCCTGACTGGTGTGTTCTTCGTCTCTTTCCTCGAGACTGGTACTGTGAGATCATTCGGGGTCATCTTGAATGATATGACGTCAGACTTTGGTACCTCGACGGCTTACATCGGGACCATCATCGGGATGGCGCACGGAGCAACGTACTGGTTATGTAAGCAGTATCTCTCTTCTATCTCCCCCTCCACATCTCCGCATTAAAAAAAAAAAAAATCTCTCAGACATTCTCTATTTCTTCTTCTTCTCCTTCATTTCTCTGTATCTCTCAGTCCATCTTTTTCTCATCCTTTCACCCTCTCTCTCAATGATATCTCTCTCTACCTATTCTCTCTCCCTCTACCCCCCCCCCCTCTCTCTCTCTCTCTCGCTTACATTGGGACCATCATCGGGATGGCGCATGGAGCTACGTACTGGTTATGTAAGCAATATCTCACTTATCTTTTATATCTCCCACTCCGCATCTCCTTTATTTTTATCCATCTCTCAGACATTCTCTTTTTCTTCTTCTTCTCCTTTTTCTTTTCTCTTCCACCCTTTCTTTCTCTATCGCTGTGCATCGTTATTATTTTCATCTCTCAGTCCATCTCTTTCTCTTCCTTCCACCTCTCTCTCTCTCTCTCTCTCTCTCAATGATATCTCTCTGTATCTACTCCATCTCTCTCTCGCGCGCGCTCTATATAATTATAGCTATGCATCTTTATGACTTTCATCTCTCAGTCCAATCTCTTTCTCGTCCTTCCACCTCTCTCTCTCTCTCTCTCAATGACATCTCAATGATACCCCCAAATCCTTCGCTCTTGTCACCACTGTTATCCACTTTCAGAACTTAGCTAAAGACATACCTATTTCAGATTGCTTACAATTATTCAGATTGCTTACAATTAGTAATTGATGTTTTGGTCTTTCCCAGCTAGAAACATGAACAGACATTATTAGTTTTTCAGTCTCATCAGCGCCTTTTTTTAGGCAACTAGATATTGGCGCTTTATAAATTCCTGGATTGGATTGGATCTCTCCGAATCTATTCCACCTTTCTCTCTCCCTTCCTTTTTTATCTGCCCCATTACAGGAATATATTCCAGAATGCATGATCGATACTTTTGTGGTAATCTGCAAGATGCAACAAAGAAAAGATTTTCATCAGTGTTGTTTCACGGTCACTCTAATTAGCTTTGAATGATTCTTTAAAAACATATGTAAATTTAGGGCGTATAGTCGGTTACGTTTAGCCCATTTGTCATCTTCATTCCTCGGACGAAATATATAAAATAGGATTCCGTGACTTTGCACTACTATTTGATTTAACTATTTGGTTTATAGAAACAGATGGTAACTGCGTCGGTCAGGTTCACCGAAAATAGGCGGAAATCGATGTCTCTATAATATCTCCCAGCGTGTGACGATAATGGATCAATGATTCCCACATGCTGTATATAGCGTAGAGTTATGAAAAACACTTTGAGAAAACTGCTCTTGTAGCAAATGAAATGTTGCGTTGGGCGTTTTTTGTCGAATATGTAGAGAATATTGGCTATATACGCGAACTAGTGGTAAACTCTGAGTCCGGCGCTAAGATGTTCTCGGAACGCTTTCTCGTTCGGAACAATGCACGTCCAACTCCGTTTCGTTTTAAGACCAAGACAGACATTCTCATACGACGTTTGTACAAATTCAAACAAATAGGATCATTCGGAATGTTCTCATAACAATGGATACAGAATTCCAAAATAATATATTTTTAGCATAGATAATTTAGTGCAAAAGTCAAAATAACAATAACCAGGAATGGCAAAAAATTAACGTACTACTATACTCTATGTCTCTTCTAAAATATAATAATACAAGGATGACAATAAATTAAATTACTCGTACTACTTTTTACAACTTATTTTTTCTTTCTATTCTTTTCACTCCAACAAGAAAAGGAAAACAAAACACAATATGATAATGTTACAAAATATATATATATATACAAGAAACACTCGGAGCTCATTCGAAACGTCTTCTAGTCTTATGCGACCTTCTCGGTGCCCCGATCTGCTCAACCGACAATCACTTTATTATGGGTGTTATCCTTTTTTTTTAATAAATACGTTCGGGTAATGGTTGCAATAAGGTTTTAGGTCAGTTTTGGGGCCAGAGTCAGGGCCAAGGCCAGGGTCTGGGTTAGATAGTGTTTGGCTCAGCATTGAAGTTTAGCATTTAGTTTATTTACAAAACAGACCGGGGACGGAGAGTAACATTGTCGCCGGAGCACTTGTGGTATCTCTTTCTCCTCACCCAACTTGGAGTGTTTGGTGGTGATTTATAGCTAGTTACGGTTAAGAGTGAATGAATTTATTGCACACTCTAAAATGAAATAACAATATTTTATTCAATACACTACAATGGGCTATGTAATATATGGCGCGTATAAAACAAATCTATTATATTACTTAGGCTTTCGTGACAGACTTCCATGACTCAGCAGTATTGACTGTAGCTCAGATGGACTGCATCGCTGTCACGCACTGCTTATGATCGAAATACATCAATAAAACCTGAGTAAATATGAACTTAATTGCACAGGCTGTAAATCGTAAATGGACGCATAAAGATCCAACCGGTATTGAGTTCAATATTTATCTACAATTAGACGAGTTCTCCTATCCATTAATTATTATTAAAGGAAATAACCTGTCATTACTGAACATCCAATATCATTAGTACCGCACTACCATATTGGATAATGAAAGAAATTTATATCAATATTGAATTTCGTACCTATTTGAAGTCCGATATACATTATCAAAATTATATTTATTAATCTATTATATATTAGTTAATGTTAATGTGTATTTGCTAATTATTTATAGATTGATTGATTGATCGCGTATTTATTTGTTAGTTCATTGTTATTTATTCATTTTTTAAAGTTATAATCGGCTGCGAGTAATGAAGTGACGTCATATAACACCTGGTGTTCTAGCCAATATGATCGAGATGTAATTGTCCGACGAAATGGCTCTCAAATTGCAGCCTTGGGGACGGGGAGGGGGAGGGGGGGGGGGGGCACACATGGAAAATATGACCCATTAAGTTGGTGTATACACAGTTTGCATTTAAGGTATGTCCGATTTGGTATGCGCCCCTCCCCCTTTTTTGATGCCAGTATGAGTAATACCATTATGGATAGCGCAAGTCACGTTTGATGATAAACAAGGAGAAAAACGGCAATGGGAGCACAAGGAAATGGAGAAAAAAAGTTGCTAAATCCGGTTAACGGTTAAAATAACAATCATTCCATGTTGCTAATAATTGTATCACTATTGGTGATTAATTGTGACACGTTTAACGTAAGCAAAACAAGCGTTATTATGAATGAAATTCAGTATGAACCGGAAATCGTTTTGGTGTATACTTGTGTATACTTTTGCAAAAATCGTCACCGACAAAATTAAATCGGACGTGGTGTCCTCTTATACTACAGGTGTTACTTACATTAACTATACGTCTATACAGTAGGCTTGCGGGTGCACCATGTGAGAGAGAGAGAGAGAGAGGGTTAACTATACGTTTGGTTAGAAAAGCCATTTGCGTCGATCCATACAGAGGGACGTTGGGGGTCTCCCCGCCCCCTTCTTCACCAATAATTGGCGAAAAGAGGGAAAGAGTCTTGAGAAAGACACGGGATTCAAACTAAATAGAGTAATAAAATAAAATATTGAGACTGTACTGTCGTGCCTCCCGCCTCCTCCAGAACACGTAGCAGTTCCTCCTATATGGCTGGACTTGACCGTTATAAAATCGCTTTAAGGTTCATTTTCATCATCCTATAATCATCTTCCTATGTGTTGCCTTTCCCATTCCTTTTTAATCTGTCCTTCTTGATTTATTTCTGTTCTCTCTCTTTCTCTCCCCCATCCCCTCTCTATCTCTCTCTCCCCTCTTTCCCCTCTCCCCTCTTTCTCTACCCCCTTCTCTCTCTTTCTCTTTCTCTCTCCCCCTCCCCCTCTTTCTCTCTCTCCTTCTCTCTCCTTCCCTCTCTTTCTCTCTTTTTCCCTCTCTATCTCTCTTTCTCCCCTTTTGTTGTTGCCATTGTTTCTATTCGATGTGAGTTCCGTGATGCCCCCATACGTACCCCTTGACCACGACCACGCCTCTCAACGAAATATTCATAATCTTAATCTCTAAATAAAATTAATCTCTGATTATGTAAACTCTTTCATCCCTTTCTCGACCCCTGCTTACCTCTGCAGCGGTCCTGAACACACCCCTCCTCAGACGTTTCTCTGTTCGTCTATTAATCTCTGATATGATGTTAACTCTTTTAACCCTTTCTCCACCCCTCCTCATATCTGCAGCGGTGCTGAACACACCCCTCCTCAGACGTTTCTCTGTTCGTCAGGTGGTGATGGTCGGTGGTCTGGTGGGGTCGCTAGGTCTCATCTTATCAGCCTTTGCGATGACCGGACCTTACTTTGCCGCGGCTCTCTTCATGTTCGGTAAAGATCTTTCTTTTCTTTTTTCCCTTTTTTTTTAACAGGGCCCTGTTGCATAAAAATTACCATTGATGGTAACTTTGCCATCAATGGCAACTCGTCTGCAAGCACAGACCTTAATTTGACACTTCATCAAAAATCATTGTGCCTTGAGAGAAGCCTAGCCCAGCTACCTACTGGTTGTGTCAATATAGGTCAGGAGCAGCTACAGTACATGGCCTATGGTAGTCTTATAGTGCAGACTCTCTTTTACGACTGACCAGGGTTTGTGCTTGCAGACTAAATGGCAACTACCATGGTAACAGGGTTCAATTAACAGCTAATCAAGCTCAAGGTTTCCATGGTACTTACCATTGATGGCAAAGTTACCATCAATGGTAAGTTTTTATGTTTCAGTGTTGAATACTAAGTTAGGGTATGCCAGTTGGGTTTCAATGCTGCTCGAGGAAAACTAGGTTGCAGAAGCTATACATGTAAATGTGACACTGCATACTAGTAATATACCATATGGAGATGTTAGGCATATTTGAATTAGTGGTTACAGTTTGGTTAACCACGTGAAGGCCATAGGAAATATGCCACCTGTCAAAGAAAGCAAATATCGGATATTTGGTAGGAAATATTTTTACCATTTTTTTTAAAGTGTTGAATAGGAGAAGTATGATCAGTCAAACAATGTTTTTGTTTTGCTTTTTCATATGTCGACGTCAAATGATAACTCACTTGCACACTGAAACATTTTAGTATAGAGAAGCTTTTATGATAAGATATTTTGTCTTGTGTCCCTGCATTTTTTAGTGATTATGTTGATGTAAACCTAATGTATTTTTGTCTGTTACCTTCTCTAGGAATTGGTTTCAGCACGGTTGTCTTACCGGCCAACTCCAGTCCTGTGGACTACTTTCCAGACCTGTTTGAGATCGCATCTAGTATCAATCTGACTGGAGGCGGCATCGGTCTCATGATTCTACCGCTTCTCTTCGAGGTCTTCGTCAAGAACTACGGTTGGAGGGGTGCCCTGATGCTTCTAGGTGCTATCAATCTGAACACTCTGGTGAGTGGCGCCCTCTTGGAGCCAGTGCCAAAGGCGAAGGAATCGGCAACGGGAGAAGTGCCTCTGGGTGATACGGAGGAGCTGACACAGAGAGAGATTGAAGGGGAGCACAGCGGACAGTGTTCATCAGGACAAGATGGAGCAAATGGAAGTGTAGAAGAAGAGAATGACACGACTGGTGTCGATGTTGATTCACTAGTTGAAACAGAGGACTTGATACCTCATCAAAGACATACTGGTAACGGTCATCTTAGACACTCTGAAAACACCAACAGTAACTGCAAGTCGGACAGCAAAGTTCTCATACACCGCATTAGTAACTCTGAGGATGCAACCCCAAATGGCTTTCCAACCTACGCACCTGAAGTGGAAAACTCTGACAGCAAGCACCATCATGAACTTGTAGCATCATACAACAGCACATCCAACAGTGTAACTGTCAAAGAGGCAATTGCCTCCGAGGATTGTCCCGAAGACAACCCGAATCGGACATGTTTTGGGAGATGGTGCCATAGTGTTGCAGAGCTGTTCGACCTTTATCTATTTAAAGATTACCCTGTGTTCTTCGGCATCTGCCTTGCGACCATTCTCTTTGGTGTCTCCTATGATGGCTGGGTACTCTTTGTTATTCCCAATGCTGAAGCCAAGGGCTTCGACTCACAGATGTCTGTGTACGTCGCAACAGCCGGAGGCGTGGGCAATATATTCGGACGCTTCTGTATAGGATTCTTCACAGCCAAGAAGTTGATTCCTAACGAGGTGTCCTATCTGATAATGAACCTAGTGTCCTCAGTGGCTTTCTTCGTCAACTATGGCGCAACCACTTTCTGGTTCCTGTCGATCCTGTCTTTCTTCAATGGGTTCTCTCTAGGAGCCAAGACGTCACTGCAGTTCATCATTGTTAATGATACAGTGGCGACCAAACGGTACAAGGCAGCCGTCTCTATGCTACTTGTGTCTCTTGGTATTGGGTTCCCCATCAGCGGCGCCCTCTTAGGTGAGTTGCAAAAAAGGGATACTTAGGACCTCGGTATTCTGTCACTTGAACATTGCTCCATATCCAAATTATGGCGTCGGTAGACTGTAGCTTCAATAGGCCTATCAACAGTTCTTCATTTTTCTTCCAAACAAGCAGATAGAAGAAAAAGAAAAGCCATTCATACTTAAAATCTGCCGACAGTAAGGTTGTTAATTGGGGTGTCAGCTCCCCCAACATTAGCAACGCCTTTAGACCAAATAATTGTACATGAATTGGTAACAGGATTTGAAATGTCTCTGTGACAAATATGTTCATTCATTACTAACCCGTTCTGCTTCTTACGGATTCAAAGCGCTACCCCAAAGTTTCTAATATTATCAAAGCAATATTCGTCATTTCATTCAAAAAACAAACAGCGGCAGGTTGTAAAATGATATATATTCTTAGAAGGAGCGCCTGTCATGACAAACCAGGAGGGCGTTTCACAAAGCCTTTGTTCAATGACAAATGACAAAAATCAGTGACAAATCTCGTGATAACCAATCAGAAGCAAGGATTTCAGTAGCTTACAACAAAAGCTGTCATTTGTCACTGATGACAAGTTTTGTGAAACGCCTCCCAGATATGCTGGAAAGTGAATGGTATTGATAGATCCTCTCGTTTCCCATTTTTTTTGTTTTCAGGTGGAATTTACGACAGGACAAAATCATACAACATCTCTTTCTGCGTGATAGGGTTTATAGATGTCGTGTGTGGGATCCTCATCACAGCGCCTCTCATAACAGCAGCCTTAAGGAAACGTAAGCTAGGAAGAGCGTCCTTATCAACGGACGAAGTGCCTGTATAGCGCTTGAAGACATTGTGCCATGCATCCTTGAAGCGCTCACTGTTGCAATGATAGGGTTCATAGACGTCGTGTGTGGGATCCTCAACACAGCCCCTCTCATAGCAGCAGCCTTAAGGAGACGTAAGGGGAGAGCGTCCTTATCAACGGACGAAGTGCCTGTATAGCACTTGAAGACATCACGCTGTGGATCCTTGAAGTGCTCAGTGTTGCCGCATTCGTGTAACTTTCGCATGACTTTTGTATGCTATCTATTTGATGATCTTAGAATTTGAAGGAGGAAGGGTTACGACACGGACGTTTCATTTGGAAAACACAATGACGCTCAGAATCAATCTATTGAGATCATACAGGTGCTTGTTCCGCCTGATAGAAGTGATGGATAAGAGTGGAAAAAGAGGCATCATATCATAGATTGTTATAAGTCTTTCATGAAACGCCAGAGTAGATGATCTGTATGAGGAGCCCCCTCACTGTCTTCTTGTTCTTTGATATCTGATATGATCAAGAGATGAGAATGCTGATGATATGTTTGATGAAAACTTACAGTTTCCAAAGATAATTAATTATTTTTAGAGAGAGCTTTTGCAAGTCTAGAATACTGGATGCTATGTTTCGTGAAGCTGTACTCTTCCCAAAAAGAATTAGCTATCTTTAGAGACATTTTATGTTTGTTTGTTTTTATCCTGACATGTTTAATGAAACCTAAGACTTCCTAAGGAAAATTTACTTCTTTTTTTTTTAAAGAACTTTTTATGGTTTCTGTTCGTTGGAGGCTTTGTGAATGAAATAAACTTGAGAGGATTACTGGTCGTGAAGGACATTCTAAACTTTGCCAGGAATGTGATATTTCCAGATAAGTTTTACTGGATTGGTCGCAATACAAGATGGACGATCAATTCTATAAGGAGCCATACATGACTATTAACTTCCATTGGTGTAAATAGAGGTGTTGTGGTCTAGTGGATACGTCACTGGACCGTGGATCACATGGTGTGCAGTTTGAGTCCCGTCACGGCACTAATGTCCTTTGGCAAGACATTAATCTACATTTGCCACACTTTAACCAGGTGCGATAAGTGGGTACCTGGCAGGAATTAGTTCCTTGAATTGCTAGGTGCCATAGTGGCAGAGTGTCAAGTCTGATATTATAAGAAGCCCCTATTATTATTATTATTATTGAATGTGTCACATGGTTTTCTCATGCGATAATATGTACATGTACATGCCTTGTTAAACATCTTGATATGAAGTTTCTAGTTTGTAGCTAAAGGGTTGCGGGGTACACCCTCACCATAAATATTTTTTATTTGAGATTAAGTCGGCATACAGACCACCATGTATAGACAGATAAATGTTGTGTTTACCAGGTGGGGGGATGGGTAGGTACAATTTGTTGAAACATTTGCTTTGATATAGAGTGAATTGGCATGGTAACAATGCTTCTCGATAAAAAGAAATGTATTAAAATGAAATTCAAAGAACCAAAATGTTAAGATGAAATGATGTGAACTTAAGCATTTGCCACAAAATCAATAACTAGACTGAGGATAACTAGTGCCAGAATATTTAAGATTAAAGCACTAATATTCCATAAAATGTCACAATTCTGGGTCATAAAGATAAATAGATCTGTATCTCTCAATGAAAACATTAGATTATCTTCTTCTTATCTACTCTTCTCCTCTCTCTCTGTCTCTCACTTCTCTCTCTCTGTCTCTCACTTCTTGTGATACATGCACAGGTTTCCCTCTCATTTACAAGCTTGTTTTCTCTTTTGCAATATCAGTATCACCTTCCCAGTCTAGCTTCCATCATTGTCGCCCTTTCTGGTTTATTCTGACTTTCTCGTTCTACCTCTTTCTCTGTTGATGTTCACAATGAAGAGACCAACACTGCACTGATACACAATCAATAAACAACAATCAGTTTGGAGATGGTTTCAACACCAAACTGAATGAAACAATACCTTACCACTATTTTCCAAGGGTTGGTTGGTTTACAATCAGTTTGGAGTCGGTTTCATGGAGTGACTGATTGATTGAGGATCTCATGTTCCTCATATTACCACAGAAAATATTCATATTGTTTCTTTGTAGACTGCAGTTACACAAAGAAATGCTTCATGTAGTCAACCGTTTGATGTTTAGTTTAGTTTATTGTTTCACATCATACACACAGTATACAGTATACATTAACATGTAAGTGGCGTTTTAAACCTAATTATATTAAATCAGGAAAGATACAGTTTCATACAATATTCTTGCCACGTAAATAGGTCCATAGAAAAGGCGAATGTATAGTCTGAAGTACGAGAGGAAATTTCAAAAGCTTAACTTTGTTGTTATTACAGTTCCATAATCTACATGTTTGCTTTTGCAGAAAGAAAATGCTATTTAAGGTTCATTACTGACACGACATCAAACAAGAAGGAAAATAAAACACATACAAAATAAACCAAACTAGCAATAAATATGAATACAGTGGAAACTCCTTATAACGAGGTTCTTAGGACCATGCAAATAACCTTGTTATATCCAGAATTTTGTTATAAGAGATACCTCGCTATATCAGAGCTCTTCATAATGAGTTTCCACTGTAACTCAAAATCAAATGAAATTGTAATAAATTAGTGCGCTCAATTCTATATTGTGATGTACAAGCTTGACACTCTGTCCAACCCACTTCAAGGAGAATAATACAGTCATACCTGACTAGAAAAACCGCTATAGAGACACAAACAGGTGGCCTGTAGAAGCAGATGATCTTTATATACAGGTTCTCAATGACATGTTTCAATGGGAACTGCATGTTTTTGTATACACAGGTGGGCACTATACACAGCAGGTTCAACTGTATTTCACATGTCACTGCAGTTGGAAATAAGAAGGCATAAATATTGATGCTGTCACGTTCTGTGTAACATTTCAACAACAACAACAAATCCATTTCGTTGTCATGCCAATAGAATTTGTTGCAATAGTTACAATTTACTCGTCCTGACAATCCTTTTGTTTTCTTCTTTTAAAGACAAAATTTTGTACAGAAAAGGCAATAATTTTTATAAATCTGTAAGACTGCTTAGTTTTCTAAAGCAAGGTATTGTTTTACCAATGTTTACATTCTTTAGGTACAACCACTGCAATTCTGTGAGCACAAGATAATTCATTTTCTTTCAATAGATATCATGCAAAGTTCTATGCATATTTCAAATAATTGAGTCTACTTCCATTTATCTGAATAGAAATACAATACATGTATATGTTAATATTACTACCACAGTCACACCGCCACCCAGACTCCACACAGATCTATTATTGGTCCTTATACATTCAGTCTAATGTAATGTCTGGGTTGGTATCATTCATGTGACCACGGTATTGGAACAGATATAACAACTCACTTCTACTTTTCAAAACTTCACAATGTCTGCTATTGCCATACAACTACTACTACAACACCGTACTAATCAATGAGAAACATTGCAGAGAGCATTGGTTTGTATCTGAACATTCAGTTTGTATGCTTTGTATAGAAGCTGTGATGTGCTAAATATAACCTCAAACTGTAACACAATACACCACATCTGCAAATGCACTATCAAATGGTACTACGTGTGACCTATAATGACCCCTAATTATGATTAAAATTGCTGAGAACTCTCAGGCAAAATCAAAGCTTTCAAATGGTCTTTCTATCTGGAATTTACATGTTTTGCCATGTAGAAACTGACTAGTAAAGAAAATGAAATGTAAAGCAAAGCACTCTCTCAATATCTGCAAAGTAGTATTTACACAATAGTTATGTGGAGCCAGTGAGGCCTCAAAAAGAGGATGTTGTATTGCCCTTTAGGTGCCAGAACCTGGGTCGTTTGGTTGGAAATTGTTTTGTTTTCCCTCAAAAGGGCAACCGTCGCCCAAAAACTCTAAACCGGGAACGTACCGGTACCTTATACTTTATTATTCATTAAACATTTTTGGGGGGTCGGTCGCAAAGGGCAATACAACCTCTTTTTTTGTAACGTCTACCGGTAATCATAATTTCAAAAAGAGGATATATTTATAGTATCAAACTGCAGAGCTTTGTGGGAAAATTAGAGGATGGTCATTTTTGTAATGTCTGAAAATATGAATGCATATTTGATGAGAGCTGCTATAATGAATAGTAATAATGAATTACATATTTATAAACTAAAAGAATAGCACTTATAAAAACAAATCTGCAAATACAATATGTACATCGTATACACATCAAATCAGAATAACGAAAAGGAAAATAACTCGGCAAAATAATCTTCCACAGTTGAGAAGTATTTGGGATCAAGTCTTATGCATGTCCTCTTTATACATGTAGCTTGCTAATAACGTGTATGTTGATATTCATGTATATCCTTTATACACATAGTCATAAACTATTTATATACACATTTTGTTGTCTGTTCCAAACGCTTGACGAGCATGATAACTTACTTTATTAATTTCTTTTGGTATGATTCACATCAAACTTCGGTCATGTTTTATTTCCTTCTACTTTCTTGATGCTGTTGTTTACATCAATAACTGCAAAACCACAAGCGTGTGTACATTTTATGATCTACCGTATTTGAATCTGGTGCTGTACTGACCATATTATCTGAAATTGTTTCAGCACCAAATATAGAATTCATGCTTTCTATCCACCGTTTGTTTTTTAATGATTTATTTATATTTAACACTGCACAGAATTACGCCGTGTTCTCATCACCACTTGAAAGATATTACAATATTGTTGACACGCATCACGCACTGCAGTCAAATTGTATGTCATTAATAATTGTTTTGCTTTCAACTTCAAATCGACTCTAGAGTACTAATACTTGTATACTAATTTCCTCATAATTGTAAACTTTTGTTAGGTTCATGAGAATATTATTAGTACAAGATGTTGTTTTGTAGTGTTGGTATCATATGGATGTTTTTTGTGTAAAATGTTCATGAAAGGAATTGAAACCTTATTACAGTATTAAACATTATATTTATATATATATATATATGAAGTAATTCTGGGTATATATTCTAGCTTTAAAATGATTTTAATATTTTGTGTGTGCTTAAAATCATGTTTAATCCATCAATGAAATGGAACAAGGAAAAAAGAGGAATAAATACAGTTTAATACTTGATAATCTGTTACTTTTGTTAATTTCTTTGTTCTTTGTTCACATCTTTGTGTATGTCTATTTGTTTTGTCTACTTAATGAAAATTCACTGATCACTTTTTGTATGTGTGAAAAGGATTTGTTAAAACTTGTTTTCTTTTCTTCATCGTTGTAAATACCGTACTAACTGTCCCCAATTGTAAAGTAGAAGCCTAAAAAGTGTTAACTCTTATATTTCATCAGAGTTAGCACTGCTTTGGCTCCAAACAGACATATTTAAGGCTTAAATGCTTTGAGAATGATGGAAAATGTTCTCAACTGAGCATATTTTGGTTTTCTGGGACAAATGAAATCCTTTAAACTGATTATCATCTTATTTCTGATGCCCTAGTACTTGTAAAGCAGGTGCGCATCACATCCTGCACGCTGCCATAACAAATATTTGTCTAGTCTCACTTATAACTAATTTGCAAACATAATTGGCATGCAGACCGTCGCAGGATGTGCTTGTCACAAAGACACTCTCAGATGACATAGTCCTTCAAGAATAATCTAGAATAATTGATATCCTTTACTGTACATGTATATTACATAGATGCTAGATAACTTCCTAGTATAGTTTCCTGTTATAATGCACACATCAAGTTTATGATACACCGTTATACATCTAATTTCACCCCTTTGTAAATCAGGAACTCACATATCAATTCTCTAAAAGCAAAATATACAAACATATACAGTATCGATTGTAATTTACATTCATGCTGTAGCCAAAAGCTCAATGTCCAACAGCTCATTCGAGTATGAAGCAGTACACACCATGGCGCTGTGTTATAACATACAGAAATGTGAAGCTTAATATGGGAGTGTCGTGGCCGAGGATTCAAATCCCAACATGGCACTAATATCCTTTGGCAAGATATTTACTTGCACTTGCTACTCTCCACGCCTGGCTGGAATGCTCCCTTGGGAGTGGAGAGTGGGAGTGGCAAGCACTGAATCCAATGACCAGGATAATAGTATATCTGTAAAAGCGCTTAGAGACATTGTATTTAGCGCTATATAAGCAGAGAATTATTACAATCACGATACATTTTCTGGTTTACCGAAACCCATCTGATAGGGCTTAACAGTTAAGTGATATCATGTTAGAATCTACGTAATTTGATCATGTTAAATGAAGTACTCACTGAGCATGCATTAATCTTTGAATTAATAAATACAGGCCCTGGTATCTCGGGTATGAAACCATCTACTACGGGTTCAAACTACATGCAAAGCTTTAATGTTGACAGACATGACAAGAAACAGATATACTATATGACCTTTGACCTTAGAGGACGAGCGACCTCGGTACACGATCTCGTAGAATCATCCGTCGCGCTTGACCGCTCATGAACTGCTGGTCTCTCGTCTGTCCCAGTGTGATCTGCCACCATTCCTTGTCTCGAGATCCCTGGCAGGAGATGAAAATAAAAATTGGTTATGAATTATCAAATTGGCAACACATGTATCTGCAGACAAAAAGAGAATTATGGTCTTATGGGGCTTCCTGTTGGGGAAAAGGCCTAATCTGGGGCCGGTTTCACAAAGCATTTTTTCAATGACAAATGACAAAAATCAGTGACAAATCTACTAATAACCAATCAGAAACAACGATTTCAGTAGCATATAACAAAAACTGTCATTTGTCACTGATGATAAGTTTTTTTAAACGCCCCCCTGATGAGGATCGTTGTAGGGTTAGATCAGACACAATACTGATTTGTAGAAAACATGTCCATTTCCATGACTGATAAACCTGAATTATCTCGTTACTGTGATCTTACTCTTAACAGGACCATCGTCAACTTCAAACTTGAACATTTCACATGCTCCTTGGGGGGTCATATCTAATGGTATTACCATTTCTTTCAAAATCAGATCAAATTCAAAATAGTGTACAATGGCCTGAAATTGAAAGATTGCATCGTGGATGTAGTCTTTTATGTAAAAGACTGGAGATGCTGCAACAATATTTCTGAACAGAAATACAATAGAGTTTAAATGGTGTGAATCCTTCTCCTCATCATTACCACCACATGAACCTCCACCATCACTGTCATCATCATTTACATCACCATCGTCATCATCAATAAAGTCATCATCATCATCACAATCACCATTAGTCCACCATCATCACTGTCACCCAAGCATCACCATTATCATTTTAATCATCACAATCATCATCACTGCCATTATCAACTTGAATGTACTTCTACATGCAGCCCCATATATATTCACCTGTGTTTGTTGAAATACAGGTCCGTTGGCTGGCTCAACTTTGACTTTTGGCCTTGTGGGGGCGACAGGGGACGGGGTCGAAGGCATGTTGAAAGCTTCGTTCAGAGCTTTCATACTCATCTCACCACCGAGGATTGACCCTTGACCTTTACTGCCTACAGGGGGCGACATCAGCAGACTTGATGCAAGGATGCTCTCCTGTATTAAAGCAGAAATATAAATCAGAGAACCATGAGAGAGAGATAAGCGCAGTCAACCGCTAGAAAAGCAAGTCCTTCAGGACTGGAGAAAATAATTTGAAAAGCCAATTTTGGGGCCAGTGCAAGGTTGACTGTAATGCTCTTCCTTCACTCAAGGAAACACCTGGTTTACTCAGAGTTAGATTTTAGATGGATATACAGGATTTCTTCTGTTTAGTGTTTTTTCCAAATCTTTCAAATGTGGGTAATATTTTATTTTGTCAAGTTTGGCAAACAGTACTGTAGAAGACATTGTATTAAAGCATGCATAATAATATTAAAACTTTTCTTTTTTCAATGTGTATTATATCAACTTACATCAGCCTCTTCTTGTCTAGTCTCGTCTCCAGTCAAATTCTCCTTTTCTCTCTGCATGCAGCTGGACAATGACTTCCTTACTTTCTTCACAGGTGATATTGATTCAGCCTGAAACAAAGAATAATCAGTGAAAATAACATTCGTATGAGATGTGAATTGCATGAGTGGATATAGCTTTTTGGCTTTGCCTAAAAGTCGGCTTTGACGGTCCACTATCGAAAACAAAGTCACGTCTATCTGTTGAATAGTAGCATTAATGTCAGGACCTCAGATGTAAAATAAATATAAATCATCAAGATTGATGGACACATATCCAAAACCAAGTGCATACAAACACACACATACATAAATTGGTGTTTATAAAACTGTGAATAAATGGGTAATTCTTTTATTTTGTCTACACAATGTTTGTCTAATCTCATCATTTTGTCTACATTCTACTCAATTCTTTTAACTTTCTTTCCAACATTTTCATTCATTATTCAAAATCTTGCATACATTTAACGGAAAATGAACGCCTTTCGATATGACCATTGACAAATGGATCTTTCTGACCTCGTTAGCCTTAGGAAATGGTCATATTGTGAGATAAAGCATTTTGGGATGAAAGAAATGTATCTTAAAAGTAAAGACCGGTAGTGGTAAAATTGCAGTTCAAGGTTTTTGGGTGCAAAATATCCATTAAATATTGTTTAATTATTGCCTTTAGAGGTTTAGATGGCAATACTTCAACCTAAATTCGCAAATGTTGAATGTGCATTTAAGTGCATTCGCGATATCTATCCAGGCCGGATCAATATGATTATTTACTAAATATATCAATTAGTAGGCAAAAGGTTTCCCGGCAAAATTTGTATCATCACTTATTAGTCAAAACATTTTCTTTCACATGATTGGTATAATAAGAGCTTCCATTTGATTTTTTTGAGAGGGGGGGGGGGGGGCATTTCAACTGGTTTAAACCTTTAAGATTTACATGGAACTGCCCATTATACATTGCACTGACAATCACATCTTGTGATACCTACCTTCTGCAAGATGGCACGTTTTAATTTATTAATCGCAATCTTGTTGAGCCCTTCTCTCTCGTCTCGAGCGATGATCTCTGAGATATCAGAAAGCTGGTTCGGGGTATGCGGCTGAAAAAGAACAGAGAATTTTATCATTATAATTAGCACATTCAAAGAGCATTGATCACCATACTCTAAAATGTGTGGGGTTCTTTATGCCAGACAACTATATTTAAAACATGAGCTTGATGGAAAGATCCTTCTGTAAAGGGACATTTACTAAATAAATACAAACGAGGAATTGCTATATAAAGAAAATACTTCTGTAAATCAATACTGCATCAATGAGTAATATATATAACACTGGAAAGTTTCAAGGGGAAACATCTGTCATGCAATGTTTATTGAATGTGAATAGGAGTTGTTTTGATATGCATATTATCAACATCAAATATATGCAGCATGAAGCATGTAAAAGGCTACAGATGTTGCCATTATTGATTTAACAGCATGTTCATGTGTACCCTATTCCAAACAAAAAATGGCTAATTTTCTGTAAATTGGATCCCACCAAATAAACAAATTCTTTCAGTCAGTTCACAGCCGTACTATTTTAAGTTTGTAATTTGTATACCTTTATGAGCATCCAAGGTTTGCAAATGTGACGCTGCTTTATGTAGTGGTGGTGGTTATTTTACCTGACAGCTAAAGCAGGGCTCTCACTTAGCCGAGTTGTATTAGCGAGTTATGGCGAGTTGTGGTGAGTTGCCTCAAAGAGGCATCAAAATAACTTGCGAACAGCTCTTCTTGTAACTCGGGATAACTCGCAACAATTCAGTATGGCTTAGCGTAACTCTTTACAACATTCCACGACTCTCCTCGAAGTCGCAAGCAGTTCCAATGTTCAAAATTTTTGCTGATTCGTTGTAACTCGAGGTGAACTTGCTTAACTCTCGTAATATACTTGCATTACTTGTAACAAGCTCACGCTGCACTCTTCATAACTCGTAGCAACTCGCCACCTTATGAAGAGTGCAGCGCGAGCTTGTTACAATTAATGCAAGTTTATTACGAGTGTAAGTGAGTGCACCTCGAGTTACAATGAATCAGTTAAAATTTTGGAACTGCTCGCGACTTCAAGGAGAGTCGTGGAATGTTGTAAAGAGTTTTGCCGAGCCATACAGAGTTGTTGCGAGTTATCAGTTACAAGAAGAGCTTTCACAAGTTATTGCGAGTGCCTCTTTGAGGCAACTCACCACAACTCGGCTAAGTGGGAGCCTTGCTTAAGAAAGAAATAAATGCTTGTTAGTAAGCAACCAGAAGACCAATGGCTTTAGGTCCTCTGCAAGGGACCTGGTAATGAGGATTAATGCCTTACCAAAGGGCACTAGCACATCGACTTGGTTTCGAACCCGGGTCACCGGATTACAAGACCACTGCTCTATCGACTGAACTATCGCGCCTCCTCAAATGTCTAATAATAACTTTCCAAAATCTTTTCAAAACCACATTTACCATTTTCCTGATTGGTCCTCCTGCCTTCTCTATGGCTGCGAGTGCATCCTTGAAGGGTGTAGGTGTCCTGGGTGTGTCAATCAACGAGCGTCTGATCCGAGGGGTGCGGAACATGCTGCCATGGTAACAAAGAGAGATACAAGATGGTTATCAGGGATGGTATATCTTGAATGATTTACGATACATTTGAAACTCTATATCTTTTGTTGTGTAAACGTGCGTTGTGGAAGGCTTGGGGACACAGGACATGAAATATCCAAACCAGCATGGGAAAAATAGATGTTAAACGATGATGATGTTGAAGATCGTTATGATGATATGATGACGATTCTGAAGATGATGATGAATGCTTCTTCTTTCTTTTCCCTGTACTGTTCAATCAACTTTTCTTCTCTCGTTGTATCCATTCATCATGTCATGGACTCCAAGAAAAGTTGGTGTCATCCCCTCCTATTTTAGTAACAATATTGACTTAAAGGCATCGTTTGACAATGTTAAATCTGAGATGCACGGCCCTACATGTAATCAGTGTCTGTGATGTGGTGTAACATTGAAACCCTAACAAAATTGCACTTTAAAATGAACAAGTGCCTCAAAAAAGAGAAAAATCTTTGAGTGACCAGTTTTACCATACTCATTTTCCCCAATAGACTGCAGTGTTGTGAAAACACAAAATTTGGTTTCGATTTCCAATCATTAATATCTTGATAATTAGACAGGCGATAGGCTTGTAAAAGTCATGGGGTTCCTGACTGACCTAAAGGTTTATAATTATCATTGCAGTATGAGCTAAATCCAGGATTTTGTTACAGAATCTGAGACAAAGTTACCCAATCCCTTTAAAGATAACAATATTAAAAAGAATGATCTGGAGAAAAAAAGTCATTCCTTACCCAGCTGGTGTTGTGAGCATTGAGGGCGTGGCTTGTGAATGGTTTCCACCAATCGGAGTGGAGGTGAGCAGTAAGGAGGAGGAGCATGTTGCCGAGGTGCTTCCATTCAGAAACTGAAAGAAAACGAGTGATAAGAGGCATATTGTGAAAACAAGGAAAGCTCAAATGAGTATAAGATTTAATATTGCGGTAATTGCTGTATCACAGTGTCTATGACAGGGTCCCGTCTTTAGCACAGTTAGGGCCCTGCTTTATGTTTAAGGGAAATCTAACTTTTGTAATTGGTTTCTTTGCATTAAATCAGAAAAGAACGAGAAAGAGGAAATCTGACCAGTGAAAAAAGAAAAGAAAAAGTAAAAAGAACAAAGTTTTGAATGTTTGAAAGATAAGATCATTCAATCTATGTGAATCTCAAAATGGTCATTTTGTCCATGGATTGTGATATATTCAGTTAACTCTCCCATTTGTCATAAAAAGGTATCATTAATTTTCTTTTCTTCAATTCTGAGACATTTTTGTGCATCACATGCAAACAAGCGTCACTCTCTCTAATGGTCAAGATCTGCATGAACCCAAGTCAGTCTGTTTGAATGAATACCTTCAAATGGCATTGAAGCCCCTCTAAAAAGGTGAGAGCTCCTAATTTGCCAAAAAATTTCACTCAAATTGTATCATAATGTGAAAGAGGATGTCATTTCAGACACACTTCTGCAAAGATTCTCCCCTCCCCCCCCAAAAAAAAAAATGTGTTTCAAGACAAATATTAATAAAAGACTGAATACATAATTTGGATTTTCTGTTGCACGCGGAAAACCTAAATTTTGTATTATTATTCAATTAATATTAGTCTTAAAACACATTCAGTTTGAAAATCCTTCCAGCAATGTGTCTTAAAAGACATCCTTTTTCACATTATGATACCATTAAAGTGAAATTGTGCCATCAAAGGGGCTTTAAAACTGCACTTATACGACCTGTAGAGGGCTGGCTTACCTGTGAGGGTGAGAAGGGGAGGGTCTTAATGGGCGTACCCTGAGGCGTCTTGTACCGGGATGTGTTAGGCGTGTTCAGGGTGGAGCTTAATGATGTATCCATGGAAACATCAAAGGAAGAGGAGCTTGTTCTAACTCGCTGCAGGAGAAACATGATGGGATGAGAGAATGCAAACAGTCAGCACAAACTTACTTGAATTTGGTTTACAGTTATTTGATAAACTTTTTTAAAATGTTCTATGTACATGACCTAAGAATGAATGTGTTTTAATATAACAAAAAAATGGAAAAAACAAAACAGTGAAAAACTACTAGAATTTGGTAAGGGCATGAACCTTCCTGGTTCTTAGCACAAGATCTGTTCAACGGCACTGTAAAAAATAACTAGATGGACCTTCGACCGTGCGCAGTCGAAAATGATGCCTCCGCCATGGAGCAATTTTACAAACCAAAACAGAAGCGAGCTATTTTTGCATACATAATGAGCCCTGTGACCTTTGACCTTGGATCTCGTGACCCCAAAATCTAATCAGTTCATTGGCTCTGCAAGGTACAGTACATATATGACCCAAGTTTGGCGGAATCCAGCAATTGGTTCTTGAGAACACGTTCACAAGCATTTTTGCATACATAATGTGACCTTTGACCTTGGATCTCGTGAGCCCAAAGTCTAATCAGTTTATTGGCTGTGCAAGATACATACATGACCCAAGTTTGGCGGGAATCCATCAATGTGTTCTTGAGATAACGTGATCACAAGCTATTTTGCATACATAATGAGCCCTGTGACCTTTGACCTTGGATCTTGTGACCCCAAAATCTAATCAGTTCATTGGCTCTGCAAGATACATACATGACCCAAGTTTGGTGGGAATCCATCAGTCGGTTCTTGAGATAACGCGATCACGAGCTATTTTGCATACATAATGAGCCCTGTGACCTTTGACCTTGGATCTCGCGACCCCAAAATCTAATCAGTTCATTGGCTCTGCAAGATACATACATGACCCAAGTTTGGCGAGAATCCATCAGTCGGTTTTTAAGATAACGCGATCACGAGAACGGGACGTACGTATGGGACGGACGTACGGTACGTACAACCCAAAAACATAATGCCTCCGGCTACTTCGTAACGGAGGCATAAAAATTATGATGTCAATATAATACTTTTATTAAATTTGATTACATTTCTGTTAAAAAATTGCAAAACATGCAAATAAAAAAATGTAAATATTGCAATTGATTGGCCCAGCAGAGCTCTCAGAGAGAGTCTGTTGTTTCAGCACATTGAACCATTTTGCCAAGCGTCTGGTGACACTACTGTTCACATTTTGCAACGTAGATTAAAACTTCTCAGATTAGAGAGGTGTTGTGGTCGAGTGGATACAGTATGTCACCAGACTGTTGATCACAAGGTCCGCGGTTTGAGACCCGCCGCTGCACTAATGTCCTTTGGCAAGACATTGATCTACATTTGCCACACTCAACCCCGGTGAGGTAAATGGGTACCTGGTAGGATTATTCCTTGAAATGCACTGTGCGCTGATAACGGCTGCCAACGCTAAAGCTAGGGTAATCATAGCCAAAGCTCTTTGGAAGCGCATAGAAATGTTATAGCATTAGGCGCTTTAAAAGATCTGAATATTATTACCTTGCGCTTGGCCTTTCTGAGGATGGTGGGAGGGGTGCTGAACTTAGATGTGACGGGTGATGTGATGGGAATGAGACCACCTGATGCCTCACGTGATAGGTCTAGAAGCGCCTGGCCATCAAAACGATAGTCTGTCGAGAGAAAGAGATTCAAATTGAGAGTTGGATTCCAAAGTTAGTTGGGAATTTGTCGACTAATATTTTTAGACTAATATAACTCAGGATGGACCCATGGAAGCTTCTACACTTCTACATAACATGCTCAAAGCGCTTTACATTAGTAAATAAAATAGAATAATTACTCATACTGGTACATTGCGTTACAAACCTTATACACCCCATGTACATATTGATGTATGTTAATTGTGCCCATGAGCAGATTAATCACTTGTAAAGGGTTGATTTTTGAAAAACCTACAACCGTCGTTGTCACAGGTATTTTATCAATTGTTTTGTATTTATACTGTTGCTACTGTTGGAAGATATGATTGTAGCAATCTCATGTTACCTTGTTGTGAAAATGTAGAGGATAAGAAATATAAATATAATGGTTTTACCATTTTAGTCTTCTCTTTCTCTCTTTGCATATGTTTCACATTTACTTTAGTTACCTTTTCCTAATTTTTCTTTTAACTCTTTGTCCGTCCTCTCTCCCTCCTATGATAATATACTTCTAACTTGTCTATACACAGTATGTACACATTACAAATTACTGATCAAATACACAATTTCAATTAATACCTACATAAAACCCAAGGTTTCCAACAAAGGAATATTTTCTAAAGTAGAATTAAAAAAAAAACAGAGCTATCAAATACATATGAACCAGCTCATCCATTACATAAACTACAATCAAATAACAAATCCAAATTTTTTAGCAAAATTGGACACATACCAATAGATCCTTTGGTGTTCATATGGGTGAACTTAATGGGAGTACTGGAATTGACCCCCAGTGAAAGGTCAAAGGTCGATATTCCATTGTCCTTGTCATCGAAGGGATGACCGCTGGTCTCAATCAGATCATGAAAATCTCTGCAGAGGGGGGGGAGAAAGAAAGAAAGAAGAAATTACCCCCTGCTGTACCCCAGTTTTTCTAAGGTGGTGTACCATGACACGTGTAAATAAGGTTTTAGAAACATATTTTGGGGAATTATCATTGGTCATATTCTAAACATTCAATCTGATTTGAAGCAATGCATATATAAATACGTATTCAAATATTCATTTTGTTTCCATGTTCCCACAGATAGTTTGGATAATATTTTAAAATTTATAATAATATGTTATATAGAAATATTAAAGTTTCGTTATATACTTAAATAACATTTTGGCATGAAGTTAGTATTGTTTGTATATTTTGTATTATACCTTTCATTTATATGCCCTTTGTTATTCAATTATAATGTTTGGATGGAAAAATGCAGATATTAAATCAAATCAAATCAAATGTGTTTCTTTTCTCCAATATCTATAATTATTATGCATATGTTCTGTAAAAAAAAATATTCATGTACCGTGTGAATAAAGTTTTCTAATAAATACAAATACAGACTGAAACAAAATGAAACTTTTTTAAAAACTTACCTGAAAGGTGAGATTTCACCACAATTGTCCATGATCAGCCATTTCTGAGGAGTCTTGACCCCTGCTTTGACCTTTGAACCTTCCCCTTCATCTTGACCTAGGGTGTCGTGACCCATCGGGTAGAGGGTACGCACCACGCGCTGACCCTGACCTCGCATCCTTAGAGCATCTGAGAGAAGGAGATGAAGAAATGAAACAAAGTCATGAGAACTTCAAGCATAATCAAAAACAGCCATTTTGGTTCACCAATATGCATTGTACAGTCAAACCTGCTTTAGTGACCACCTGTCTACAAAGACCACATTTTTGAATAACCCTTGAAAATGGTTTCTCGTTGAGACATGTACTGACAGAACCTGTCTACAAAGACCACTTTTTGTGTTTCCTTTGGGCGGTCGTTAAAGACAGGTTTTTACTGTAACTTGACAGAAATATATATTGGATCCTGTATATTCTGTACAGTAAGAAGCCCGACAAGCATTGATGCAGAGGGGAGACAGGGCCTTCTTCTTCTTCTTGAGTCACTACGCCACAACGTTCACTCTTAATTAGATTGTCCCAATCCAGTGTTGGATGTATTGCATCGCGCAGGGGGTCAGTGCTTCCAGGGCCTGTTGCACAAAACTTACCATTGATGGTAACTTTGCCATTAATGGTAATTACCATGGAAACCTTGATTTTGATTGGCTGTTGAGCCCTGTTACCATGGTAGTTGCCATTGATGGCAAAGTTACCATCAATAGTAAGTTTTATGCAATGGGCCCAGATCTTCTTGGGTGCAAGGGTCTGGTACAATGTAGATGTTGGCATAGTCTGCTCCTCTACAGGGTACGTAAGCAACTTAAAGCCTGCAGCCCTGTCAACAAAAGCATTTTTGGAAGAAGCAACAATCCTGAATCACTAAATTCAGTATTGTAATTCAATCATGTCAGGGCATGAAACTCTTCTGATTATCAAGAATCTTGACCATAATCCAATGTATGACATTTTCATGCATGCAAAAGTGATCTAGACATCTGAAAGAAGATTTGATAACATAAAGTCGAAAGGGAATAATGGGGGAAAGAAGGGGGGGGGGGGGATGAAGAAGGAGAAGATGAAAGTAATGAAAACATGGATACACATAAAGACAACAACATACCTCTAATGGAATTAGCGTTCATGAAGTCGCTATCTGGTGTGTATATCTTTGAGCTACTGCTACATGGTTTCTGTCAAACAAGAAAAAGAAAGATAACACATATGACTTCGTAAATCTTACAGGGTTACTGAAGTAGTTCACATTGCAAAAGTAATTGTAGCTGCATATTTTTCGAAGACACCATTTTTCAATGGTCACACCAAGAGATACTTCACTTTTGGATGGCATATGCGTAAAAAATGTAAATGTCGCACGGGACACATTGTATCGAATCGCCCTATACAACTTTTTTTTTCTTCATATGATAACACCTGTCCCTCAGGTAGGATTTTAAATGGAGGCCCCGTGTAGAGGAGATTCACCACCTTAGCACGTTGTAAGAACCCACTGCACTATTCGTATAAGCATAGGGGGAAACCCTGGTGTAGTGGTCCACCTGCACACCCTAATCAGTGATAACGGGAGGACAGACCCGAGGGTTACAGTGATTCAGATTGCTTTTCGCCTCCCAGGCTCAGATGACGCTAACGGTTGAAATGAAGAAGAATTAAACTGACCTGGTTATCATTAGTGTGTGTATAGTGAGGTGTCTTGGTTGTCTTGCTGGGGGTGTATGGGTTACATGTCTCTACTTTTCTCTTCATCGTGGAGTTCCAGTGGTTCTTGATAGCATTGTCCGTCCTGCAAAGAAAATTGATAAAGGAATTTGTCTCATTTAAACGAAAATACAAACATCATCTAATGAAGGAATTTCTATCTTATGTTTAAAGAGAAGGTTGAGTTCTGGGAAGAGGTGAAAAATAATTTGTGAGCGTTACTCATTCTTATTATGCAATGGTGGAAGAACATCAGACAAGACATGTTCCCTGAAAAGCATGGCTCTTCAAATGCCTTCATATTCTAAATATGCATGTAACATCGTAAAAATCGGGGGGGGGGGGGGGCCGGCTTTTTACGCCACGTGTTCGTGTAGTCCCATATACATCTTTCTGTGTACAGTGTTTGTAACTTTACCAAGTCTTGGCCAAATTTCTTATCATTTTGATGATTCCAGAACCTTACAATACACACAAATTCTTATATGCTAGATGATCAACCTTTTCTGGTCGGTTCCACACCGTTTCTTTCACAATGCAATCGCATGACCAGAACTCAACTTTATCTTTAATCAGCCTGTACACACTTGTTTATTTACTACCCACTCTTTCTTTTCTCTTTACTTTGTATAATTATCTGCTGCCATTGAAGCCAAGCCTTGAAAGGCCAATGGCCTCTGCTGGCTCCTCCATATTCTTTGTATTGTTTATATATTTCCTTATATGTATAATGTATCGTTGAATGTATCTTTTTAACGAGAATTGGAAATTCGCGAACGCTAGCCTGCGCTGACCCAGTTAATCAAGTCCATTTGTTTACGTGCAGTAGGGATGTGCATAAGCGTGTAATGAGGTACTCGAGTACACTCCCAGGCTTACAGGCGAATACTCAAATACTCAAACACCATGTTTAAAATAAAAAATAAAAAACATCACTGTCACCATCATCATCATTCTTATCATCATCACAATCACTCACCATCATTATTATCGTCATCACAATCACCATCATCACTACAATTATCATTTTCATCACCACACTTTTCATTATCATCAACTTCTACATACCTTCCTGGTAGAAGCTTTGCTATCTCTGCCCATCTGTTACCAAGTTTCTTATGAGCTTCATAGATGATATAATCCTCTTCTTTAGTCCAAGCGGACTTCTTGATATCAGGATTCAGATGATTATGCCATCTAGAAGAGAACAAATGTGTTACTTCATCATAATACATATGTACAATGGTTGCCATTCATCAATGTTTAAAGAAACCATTCACGACTTTTTCACGTGTCCTTCAGTTTAAAGATGGTGACATTGATATAGTCGGAATTCAGTTATACAGCAAGTTGATGCATGCCTTGGTAATGTTGTGCTCTTCCTTTCTTTAACTTAAATAACAAACACATATGAATTCAGTGTATATATAACTAAATCGATCAACAAAAACGTGACACATCGTAAAAATAAAATACAAAGAAATTATGAAAATATCAAACATTTGAAATATATCTATCATATAAAAAACAAACAAAATGAATAAACGGACCATCAATCAAACTTGAAGTTTTGTCTTTACCTGGTAGTCTTTTTTCTCTCACTTTTTTAATACTATTTGCTGGCATAATATACATATAATAGAAATGTAGAGACATAATATAATTTAGAAGGAAGATTTTATTATTTTTTGTTGTATTAAAAATACCATATATCTCTCTGCATTCCTTCCCTGCCTGACCTACAAAGATTCAATGATTAAAATCGTGAGTAAAAACTTCAATCATTGTCAACAATGTTTTGGATTTACCTAAATAGCCTGATAAGAAAGACCCGGAGTTATTGCATCCCAAAAAGATCTGGAACCAAAGATTTATTCCTTGAAATGCTAGAGCGCCGTATGGCAGCCGTGCTAAAGCCAGGGTAATAATCGGGAGCGCCAGGAGGGTCAAATCTGACTGACATGAGCGCTATACAAGAACCCACTATTATTATTATTATTAATTATGAGGCAATGCAAATCCTAGCAGTTTAGCAAACCCCATTAATTTCCCCTGATGGTACTACCTGAAGTGATACAAGATTGATTATTTTTTTGTGTTATTGAGAGAAAGTAGAGATAGCATACCTCTCCCTGCACTGCTTGCCGGTACGCCCAACGAGAAACTTGCTGATCAGAGACCAACGCTTAGGGCCGTGCTCACGAACCAACTCAACTACTCTCTCATCCTCCTGCGTTAGTAGATTAAAACAAACAATTGCATAGAAAAATCAACAATAACAACATGCAGAAAACAACAATGATTAATGAAAGGTAGAATCCACTCTCGATAGCTTAGCCACACCAGACCGACAACAAACCGAACGAAGATATTACGTTCGTCTACGGCCAGGATTTGGTCGGTCTAAAGTCGGTTTGGCAGTTTGACTGAGGTATTAAACCAGTAGCTGTTGCAGAAAAACGATTTCACAAATTTGGCGAGTGCCTCAGATGTGCAAAAGTTTCATGCTTGCCAAAAAATGAATTTAAATATTTGTTTGTGTAATTGGCAAAAGTCCAATGTCAGGAATGTACATGTCTGTAGTTAACAATGCCTGCCAATGTCTAGATGCAATAGCTTCTGGCTTAGAGTAGTTCAACATCAGTAAACCAGAAATGTCATAAAACAAAATAAATTGAAATGAAATAAATGAAAACAAAACAAATCAACAATGGTACATACTGCCTGCTGAAAGCCAAGTCAACTCAAACTCTTAAAATAAAAAAAGAATTAACGATAAAAACGCTCTTCAGCTCTCAACAGACGACAATCAACTCTGTGGAAGCTTACCTTTCCCTGCATTGCTTGCCTATTCTACCTGGTATATGTTGACTGATAACCGACCACTGTTTGTTCCCTAGCTCAACCACTAACCGCCTGATTAACAGGTCCTCCTAGTTCATGGAGAAATGATTACCAGTCTCATCAGAGTGAGGTGACTCACGTTTCATGAATGTACTCGTAGGTCATTTAAATTATACATTTCAAATTGACTCTTATTCATGACTTAATGTCATGTTTTAATGTTTAGTCTGACTAAATGGTATTCATGCAGCAACATCTATGCTTTGAACTTTTGAAGATTTCAGTGAAAAGGCTGTAATTTGATTGAACGTCTAGTTACTTTGTTGGTGTACATGTAATTCAAACAACTAGTACACTTTCTGAAAACCATTATCTTATGATCTGATTTTAATTGTTATTTAATAATATTGTACATTACATTTCTGACAACTGAAAGTCTGAAACCATTTCATTAGGTAGAATAATGCAATTGCGGAATACTCCATAAGCTTTTAGGTGTTACACAAAGATCCTAAGTCAAACTTACTCTAAGTTTGACTTAAACATTATAGAGAGCCATTTGTAGCCTTAAAATAAAATATATTCAAAGCGAAAATTCAAGTATTTTAGACTTTTTATAAATTCCACTTCAAGAACATGAAATCTCCATGATAATAAAAAATATGAATGATTTGAATAAAATTGTTATGCCCTTTGAAATAAATTCTACAAAATATGTTCATAGATTCTAATGGCTTTCCATAGTTATTAAGTTCAACTTAGGATCTTTGTGAAACACCCCTCCTGGCTTTACTCCTTGACTTTTGACCTTACCTCTGTAGTCCAGGGACCTTTGACCAGGTCAGGGTTCAGAACCTTCTGCCAGCGATGGAAACATTGCAGCTCAGATCGATTTGGGAAGAAGCTACCGATAAGTTTCCAGTCTAATGTGCCATGGACTTCAATGGCTTGCCTCAGCATGTCGTCCTAAAGTCAGAAAATATTGGACAGACTTTTAGTGAATGTAGAACTATAAGTACATTTAAACTTGATGCTTGCTCAGAGCAGAGAAGAGCATTATACATGTTGTATAATATGTTTGTAAAGGTTAATCATATGTTTTCATATTTTCTCTTTTTTTGAATAAATATTATGATCATGAACAAATCATGTTCGTTTTTTCCAACCAATAACAGGAAGAATTACATTTGTATTGGGGTGGGAAATAGGAATACACAGTTCAATTGGATGTCAGCAAAATTGAGGTTTATACACAAACAATAGTTATGAAACACAGGATGAGAATACAACTGTTGGAAGTCTGTATTTTATCCAATCCAAAAAATATTTGATATAGCGCCTTTTCCTTGCAGTTACAAAGCGCTGCACACACGCTCAACAATGTTTGGGCCACTTAAAAACAAAAGTTAGACACTTCTCAGAGATCAGTTAAGTATATGTAGGCTGGTAATAAAGTACCGGTAATTTGCTTTTGTTTTAAAGCGAAAAAGGATAAAGCAGGACAAAGAGGAAGAAAGGGGAGACATGATCAAACCTCGTCCTTTGTCCATCTTGCTCTGCTGATCTCTTTCCTAGAAAAGAATGATGATCCATGAGACGAATCACTCATGTCCTGATCCGTGTAATCATCTCCATCGCTAGCACTGTCTGTGTCATCGTAATCACTGCTCAAAGCAATACACACAAAGGTAAATTACAGAAGGTACATTATGACTTTGATGGATTTAGATGAAAATATGATTATCATATCACATCATTAATTTATTGCTAAAGACAAACATGACACATCATTTTGAAAAAATTGTATTACAAGGGAGATCATCTCTGTATACTCTAGTACAGGAGAGTGACCCCCCCCCCCCCCCCCACAATTAAAATGATTAAAATAATGAAGTACTAGCATTGCATGACCAACATTAAGTGAAGAATAGAAATGGAAAAGGGAATGTAACGTAATCATCTATTCCACAACTTTTCATTCTTCCCATCTACCATCATTGAATGGAACCATTTAGACGAAAACACCATAAACTCCACATCAACCAGCACATTCAGGAAGGCCATTGAAAGAGCCTTCTAAGTACCACAGCGCCCTCTCTCTCTCTCAACAGTAGGGCCCTGCATCGTACACATCCAGATCCAGAAAATGGAACAGCCTTCAAAAGTCTACCATTGATCCAACGTCAACCAGTCCTCTCTCATTTAATTTAGTTTCAGTTGATTGTTTCCTGTATTTCACATGATAGACCTAGATCTACAATCTACATACATAGGTCTATATCTTTTACTATAAAACAATTCTTTGTAAATTATAATCACACAAAATGGAAAATAAATACATGTTACAAATTAAGTTATTGATCAAGTTATTCATATTAACACATTCAAGAAGGTAAATATTTAATTGACAGTGAAATAATATGACGAAACCTAATATTTGTGATTAAAAGCTAAAGCCTACTAGCTTGTACTCGGACTTGTAACAATGCATTTTGTAAATAGGTTCCGTACAATTCAAATCTGCTATCCTTTTACCATATTCACTTCAGAATAGTTTCCCCTCTTTCTAATAGACTAGTAGGCCTACACCCTTTCACGGTTAAGTTGTTGTTGTTGTTGTAGGTGTAGTGATTCAGCCCGAGCCCGTATGGCTCGGGAGCATATATGCGCGAGTACCGCATTTGGCGGCACTCGCAGATAGTTTTCCTGGCTATATCCCATACTGGGGATGTCGGATTGAACTTGAGACTGCATGCAAGCAACAACACTGCCGTCTGCCCGTCTCTTTGGATCTCAAGTCTCAACGTAGCTTCGTGGAACTCCACTCATCGGTGCTGCAACGAGACGTCGTCGAGTAGTTATCAGCCTATGGTAGGATTAACCCTTATTTAATATTATAGTAGTTTAAGCATATTGCGTAGTTAACTGTAGTTATTTAGGCCAAGTAAGATTAATATCCGCCCCGTCACTACATAGGTAATAGTTTAATGGCGTTCATTCAGTATTGAATATAGACCTAGATCTATACGCCATATCTTTAATTTATAAGGAAAATCAGTTATAAATAAGAAAACGGTTAAGGTCGCCTGCGCTTAAAGTGAGTTAAACATTGCATCATCAATGTTTTCAGATGCGCATGTATTGTTGCGTCACTGCCTGCGCTCACCTCATATTAAAATGGACGCCTTCTTAAATTACGAGTAGACTAGATCTAAACAACCTCATTTAGGCCTAGGTCTAGACCTACTCGTAAATTAAAATGGCGCCCCTGTCTGCGCATGCGCACCCTTCAATGTAGACCAAATTTTCCGTCTCTTTCGTCAGGCTAACGAACGAAAGAGACAGAAAATTTGGTCTACCTTCAATGTAACCGTAAAAAGTGGTGCATTATAAACCAATTGCCCACCTCCAGTCCACTCCACTGTCTCCAGTTAAAACTGAAAGTTAAATAAAACTTCATTTTTGGACTATTTTTAGGATCACAAACAAAGAACAGCGAACCTAAGTTATAGTTTATATAGAGTCTACACATTGATTTATGCCTGCTTAGGATTTATTAAAAGAGCAGTTTAATCACAGCATATCATCAACGACACAGACACTGCACTGTGACTGTCAAGACTCGACTGAGCGTTTATCAAGTGCTCAGCTCGGCTTGGTGACGCTGACGCTGTGCCAAAAAAAGCGTCAACGCGTCACTGAAATCGCTCTGTGAATCATGATAATTGTCTTAGTTTTATCTTACCCCATCAATTTTCTGGAATTCATTATTCATACATATCTCAGGAACATCCAACTCATGCAAAAGGTAATGGTTCTGGTGTGGGTAAAGTGTATTTCTCGGCCGAAAAATAGCTGCATTCCTAGATCCCAGATGTTAACACACGCAAACAATGGTTTCCCAACGCGAATGAATGAATGAATTGCACATCATCAACAAAATGGGCGGCTGTCATAGACGCTACGTGCATTACAAAGCCTGTACAGAAGTCAATGGGAACCCCGGAAGAACAGAATGAATGTCGAATTTGCGCGCGGTGAGTAAATGAGATTACGTCATCTGTCTCCTGTGCGATGATTGGCCAAGGATGGCCCAGGGTTCCCTGCTACTAGCTTACAAATTCAGACTTAGCTTTTCTAAAAGGATACTATCTTATTCAACAAGAACAAAATGCTGAATTGCTGTGCTGCATTTTATTAATAAAAAAAACATATAATTAAAGTTTATGATATGATAAATTTAATTTGAAATTAAGAATAGGTTTAGTTAGCTTTTAGATAAAATCAAAAATTAATTTAACTTTGTGAAATATATCCACTTCGATATATCTTGTTGAAGCACGACTACACTGTCAGCTGTGCTAGCCCTCTACGGCAATAGTGTAAGAACCTCGCACACTTTCAACAAAACTTCCAACATTATTCATAAAAATGATAGGTATGGGTAGTCTTCAACGTTGTTTAAAATTATTTGTTTAAAACAACAACAACAACAAAATCATATAATAACCTCTTGGTAATAATGTTCTAATCTTGGTTACTGTCAAACGTTCATGTCATGTCACAGT
>JAVYIG010015015.1:0-38315 GCA_035222895.1 Strongylocentrotus droebachiensis | reverse complement strand
GGATTAGACCACCCTGCAAGGTCACTGGACAGGTGGTTATCTCATCAAATCAGTTCTCAGTTAATATAAGATAAAGAGGATCATTGGGGACCAATGGTCACCGATTAGGCATTGTTTGCTACATAGAGGGCGCAAGTAGCTATAAGTAGTACAATGGAGATTTAAAAGGTGCTGTATTTCAAAGCCCAACTACTTTCTGTGTTGGTCTTGATATTCATTGTACATTAAACTAGTCTTTTACCATATTAAAGTGTTTTATAGACTTTGTTTGTTTAAATGCTTGACAATTCCAATGATTTTTTTTTTTATGGAAAAAAAAATGAAGTTAAAAAAAAAAAAAAAAAAAAAAAAAAAAATCCGCCCGCCCGCCCCTACTCCAGTAAAGCAATCGATGACAACCAAACAATTTTTTTTTTCGGCCTTATCTCATCAACTCAGCTCTCAATTAACATAAAAAAGGGTCAAGGGGGACAAACAGGTACCACTTAGGCATTGTTTTCTATATAGAGGGAGCAGGTAGCTACACGTTGTGCAGTAGGGCTTAATGCACTTTCAACACAGCATTTCTCACAAAATCTGCCATTCCTTGCTTAGGCCTATTTAACTTTGAAAGAGTATGCTGGTCTGCAAAGTAGATACACAAATGACAGGTGCTGGCATGAAGTTAACTTCCAACACAATTATCCATTTTCTCGAGGTTCGGCCATTTCTCTCGCAAACATCTTTTAACAAAAGACATCACAATCACGTCGATTTATCTGTATCATATTTAACAGTGTTTGGCGAGAGCTTAAACCGGGGGGGGGGGGGGGGAATGATTATTATTGTCGAATGATCATATGGCGTATTAAAGATCCCACAATCTAAGTCTTGCACTTTTTTTTTTTACTGTGATTTACGAGAAAACAATAGGGCTCCAAACAAATAACAATGGAAACAATATATATATTTTTTTAAAGCATTTATTCAAAGGAGCTAAAATCTGGCTCGCGTAAAATATAAAACAATTTACAGTCGAAAGATGAAGTCTATTTCTATTGCGAAATATAAAACTATGATTCAGGTGTAATTGTTTAAAGCCACATATATTGTTTACGTGTAAATGCATAATAAGGAATGCCGTCATTAGTTCATGGTTACCATCTTCACATGCAAATCATCACAAAATACTAGTATACGATTCAATATCAGGATTTGTAGAAAATTTAAAATTACCAATCTTATCATCTTTCTGTATTCCGGTAATAATTACAGTGACTCGGTAACATTGTTGAAGGTTGATGAAACAATGTGTTATATTTGTATGGAATTTCACTTGTTATATTTCGTCTACTGTACTATTCTAACCGTCGTAATGTAAGTTCAAAAAGAACGTTGAGAACGTAGGGAATGTAGAGACCAGTCTTTTCATCACTATCTAGGGGCCTATACTCCTAATTTTTGCTTCAGACGCAATCAAGATGGAGCTGTTACATATCGTCCAACTTCAAACTACTGCGAATTCGGCAGTGTTCTGCACGTTCAGTTTCAAATACAAATCACAGTATGCACGCATACAGTGCAAAAGTATGGCAAGCTAGAAGAAAAGAATATGACAATTGATAGGCACCGTTGCACTGTGTAAATAAAATGGCATGAATGTAAATAACAGCAGGCTTCCATTGCGTCCCCGTCCAAAAAAATCAGTGACAAAGTAGAATATCTGATAATAGTATATGCTAATGAGATCCTTGCATTTGTCAATTGGTTGGGATTTTGTTTTGTATCAGCATGTCAGTAACAGCATGTTTGTAACAACATGTTGATAACAAGTCCAATAAAAATAGGGCCCAGAAGATTCAGTCATGGGGTGCGACTAATCCCGATTTTCAATGGACTTTTCAACAAATTGTATGCATACTTTTTTAAACAAAAATTTCTCTTGACGACTGCAAAGCTCGCTAGAGGGTTGCCCAACATGGTAATGAATCGTAAGAGCATTACAACACACTCCGAAAAAGTATGATGTGGGAGCACTATAGATACATCCAAATTCATGTGGAGATAGAACCAATGACGACAATGTGGGGTTTTCAATGTCTAAAAATGTATTTTTTTCCTGCTTTGTGTTCGCACTTTGTTTTTTTTTGCTCTGTTTGTGTTTCAGAGTGTCATTTATGCTGGTGCCCCCTCCCTTTTAATGATGCTTATAAAAAAACCAAAGAAAATGCAATAAATTTTCAATAATTTTTTGCATTTTACCCCGGTCCCCTACATAAAAAAATCCGCTGGACGGCCATGCATTATGGCTCAAGGCATGGGCACAAAAAGGATTTTGTTATGTTGGGGACCGGGGTAAAATGTAATAAATTATTGAAAACTTATTGCATTTTCTTTGTTTTTTATATTTATGGAAACTGCCCCCTACCCTAGCCCCCGCTGCGTACAGTCGTGGTTCAGTGACCAAGAAATGGCCTCGTAACTGTGAGGCCCCAGGATCAAAACCGTGTCGATGTGCTATATTAGTGCCCTTTTGTGGAACATTAATCCTCATTACTGTCATTTATGACTTAAGGGCGTAGGTACCCTAGTTGAAAAGCATAGTAGCATACACATGCTTTAGCAGTCACGCAAAACACACATTGTCAAATTATTATTCAATAAAATCTGAGAATGTATACTATTATCTAGATCTATTATTTTAAATTATTTTTAAAATAATTCCATAAATTGGGGTAAAACCAAAATATTCCAACTTTATGAGCGACAGTGTATATAGATGTATAGGGTTAAAACTGTGATGTGCAAAGGAGACATCAATGAGGTAGTTTAAAGTTTATTACCACCAATAAAAGTAAGTCCAAATAGGCTATTAACTTGATGTTTCTTGATACCCTTATTTGTTTTCAGTACCATAGTTACCATGGTTATTATGAAGGATGGTAATTTGGACATAGAACCATGGTAACCATGGTTATCTCATCAACTCAGCTCTCAATTAACATAAGAAAAATGTATCACGGGGGACCAATATGCACCGCTTAGGCATTTTTTTTATTTTTTAGAGGGAGCAGGTAGCTACAAGTAGTGAAGTGGGGCTTAAAAGCACTTTCAACACAGCATTTCTAACAAAATCTGCCATTCCTTGCTTATTTAACTTTGAAAGAGAATGCTGGTCTGTAAAGTAGACACAAAAATGACAGGTGCTGGCATGAAGATCACTTCCAAACATAATTATTCATTTTCTCAAGGTTCGGCCACTTCTCTCGCAAACATCTTTTCAAAAGACATCACAATCACGTCGATTCATCCGTTTCATATTAAACAGTGTTTGGCGAGAGCTTGAACCGGGGGGGGGGGGGGAGAGGGGTAACAAAATGATTATTATTGTTGAATCATCATATGACGTATTACAAATCTAAGTCTTGGCCTTTTTTAATACTCTGATTCACGAGAGAACAACAGGGCTTCAAACAAAGAACAATGGAAACAATATATAAACTTTTTTAAAGCATTTATTCAAACGAGCTAAAATTTAGCTCGCGTTATAGTATATAAAACAATTTACAGTCGAAAGATGAAGTCTATTTCTATTGCGAAATATAAAACTATGATTCAGGTGTAATTATTTAAAGCCACATATATTGTTTACGTGTAAGTGCATAATAAGGTATGCCGTCATTAGTTCATGGTTACCAACTTCACATGCAAATCATCACAAAATACTAGTATACGATTCGATATCAGGATTTGTAGAAAATTTAGAAATACAAATCTTATCACCTTTCTGTATTCCGGTAATATTTACAGTGACTCGGTAACATTGTTGAAGGTTGATGGGAAAAATGTGTTATATTTGTATGGAATGTTACTTTTTATATTTCTTCTACTGTACTATTCTAACCGTCGTAATGTAAGTTAAAAAAGAACGTTGAGAACGTAGAGAATGTAGAGACCAGTCTTTTCATCACTAATTAGGGGCCTTTACTCCCTTTTTTGCTTCAGACGCAATCAAGATGGAGCTGTTACATATCGTCCAACTTCAAACTACTGCGAATTAGGCAGTGTTATGCACGTTCAGTTTCAAATACAACTCACATTATGCACGCATACAGTGCAAAAGTATGGCAAACAAGAATAAAAGAATATGACAATTGATAGGCACTGTTGCACTGTGTAAATAAAATGGCATGAATGTGAATAACGGCAGGCTTCCATTGCGTCCCCTTCCAAAAAATCAGTGACAAAGTACAATATCTGATAATAGTATATGCTACTGAAATCCTTGCATTTGTCAATTGGCTGGGATTTTGTTTTGTTAAGGCCCGGTCACACAGCCAGAACTTTGCTGGAGCGTTCCTGGAGCGGTGAAAAAATTCATCACCGCTCGTAACCGTTCACCACCGTTTAACAGAAGTTGGCCCCCGTTAAGGCAACGCCGTATACGCTCGGCCACCGCTGATGGTCCCTCCTACCGCTCCGAAAGTTTTTGAGCTGCACAAAATATTGCGAGCGGTGAGGAGCGGGCAATTTTCCGCTCCGGCAAAGTTCACCACCGCTCCAACAACGCCCAGTCAAAGTTTGGCACCGCTAGACGCAAGTTCGTGGACGCTTTGGTCCGCTAGGCCAACGCAGAAATCTTGAACGCTAGACCACCGCTGCTTCGCCAGCTTTGCCCGGGCGGTGATTAAACGTTGCACAAACTTTGGTGGAGCGGTTATTAGCGTTTTACGAGCGGACACGGGATTGCTGGAACGGTGTCGGGCGTTGAAGCAGCGATCCATTGCGGTGATGAACTTTGGTTTGGCGTTGGTATGGCTAAACCAACGCCGGCTTCAGCGGTGCACCGCTAAGGCAACGCCCGTGTTTTCGATTTGTTTCCCATTTTGTGCGCGGTGACGAGCGTTGTCGAAATTCGGCCCCCTCTCCCTACCGTTCAAGGAACGCTCCAACAAAGTTCGGGCGGTGTGACCGGGCCTTAACAGCATGTTGGTAACAGCATGTTTGTAACAACATGTTGATAACAAGTCCAATGAAAATAGGGCCCAGAAGATTCAATCATGGGGTGCGACTAATCCCGCTTTTCAATGGACTTTTCAACAAATTGTATGCATACTTTTTTAAAGTTTCTCTTGACTACTGCAAAGCTCGCTAGAGAATTGCCAAACATGGTAATGAATCCTAAGAGCATTACACACGACCACAAAGTATGACGTGGAAGCACTATACCTACACCCAGATTCTTGTAAAGGTAGAAACAATGACGACGATGATCCTTGATAACCAGAATGTGGGGTTTTCAATGTCTATACTGTATTAGTTTTTTCCTGCTTTGTGTTCACACTTTGTGGTCTTTTCATCTGTGTGTGTTTCAGAGTGTCCTTTATGCTGGTGCCCCCTCCCTTTTAATCATGCCCACCACCACCACCACCCCACCCCACCACCACCACCACCACCCTATTCATTTTACCAGGGTTTACATATTTACTGGTTTTCTTTATAAAAATTAATCGACGTACAGTATGTCTCGATAATCAGAAAAACATGTACACTTGCTTCAATTTGAACTTTAAGTGACTTTTAGCTAAAATCATTATTAATAAACAAACAAAAAACAGTTTTTCGAAACCATTCTGCTTTTTGAACAATTCTCCTTGCGAGGGGCAATCTACAGACTTTTTGGAACCGTGCACGGCGTGACAAAATATTTAATGAATTCGATTGGCAGGTCTCTCTATCATGTTCATTACGGAAATTTGCGAAAATTTCAAAAGGATAATACCTTCTATTACCAGGGTCCGTACACATAGACCAATTCAGGTGTACATAATCAAGATATGAATCAAGAAGTACTACTCAAACAGAAGAGAATTATGGTGAGTCAGAACTTGAATCAGATTGGACACCAGAAGTTCAATATAAAGATCTAGGTTCAAATAGTAATCACATAATGGTACACTCTAAGAAAAAAGGGTGCAAAAAAGGGTGCAAAATAAGAGTCTGCACCCTTTACATAAAAATGAACCCTTTCGAATGAAAGGGGTTAAAAAAAGGGTGCAAAATAAGATTTTGCACCCTTCCCACAAAAATGAACCCTATCGACCAAAAAGGGTGCAAAATAAAAATTTGCATATTGCATGCATATTCATGATTACTTTACACGTGTTCACATAAAAAATACATTTATCATGATTTGTTAAACAAATTATGACAATGCACATCAATTTTGTGATTTGAATTTTCCTTCGGCAATCATCAAACAAATAAATTATTTTGTCTGATCATGTTACAATTACATTCACGTTTAACAATAGATACATTGATTATATGATTACTAACCAATAAACAACATGCATGTTTAATATGTATTTGTGTACGAGCAAATCTCACGAGTATTCCTCGAGTATGGGAAAAGGATTGCACCTTTTAAAGGGTGCAGGACTGAACCCCTAAATGTGCTGCTATTGCATCGGTTTGCACCCCTAAAGGAGCAGGATTGAACCATTAAGGGTACTAACATGTCCCCTAAAAGGTTCAATCTGGCACCCTTTTAAAGGGTGCAGGATTGCACCTTTAAAAAGGGTGCAGGATTTAACCCCTAAAGGTGCTGCTATTGTTGCATCGGTTTGAACCCCTAAAGGTGCATAGTTGCACCATTTTTTCTTAGTGTGTAAACAGTGACCAGAGGCTGACCAACGGAGGTGAAGATGAAACGTTTGGTCAGCAGCTAGGGAAGGTATCCTGTTAGGAAGAGAGCCCCAGCAGTTGTTAGGTTAGATGTATAGGGTTAAAACTGTGATGTGCAAAGGAGACATTAATGAGGCAATTTAAAGTCTATTACCACCAATAAAAGTAAGTCCATTTGCTACTCTCCACCCAGGTGTTAAATGGGTACCCGGTAGGATGCGACCGTCATTGTTGGACAAACAGTTTTTGAGCGTCAAGTAACGCATAGCTGGAATGCTCAACAGGGAGTGGAGATTGTGCACACAGTGTGTGCAGGCGATCACTGAATCCAATGACCGGGGTACATGTAATAGTATATTTGTAAAGCGCTTAGAGACATTTGTATTAAGCGCTACATTAAAGCTAAATATAATTGTTATTATTATTATTAAATAGGCTAATAACTTGATGTTTCTTGATACCCTTATACAAATATACCATGTAATTACCATGGTTCTTATGGTGGACGGTAATTTGGAAATAGAACCACGGTAACAATGGTACTGAAAACCATCGTAATAGCAAGCTATGGTAACCACGGTTCCCAGTACCGTGGATACCATGGTTGATACCGAACGTACAGTCGCTTTACCATTCGGCATGTAGCTAAATAAAAGGATAGCATTTATTACATTGTGTGATTGATTTTGTTTATCATTTGAAAATCTGCTATACCTTAAAGCCCTATACCTTAAAACACTAGTTTCTAGCTGTCGCTATTTTGCAGTTTATTAACAACAGCAAAATGTATGTACATCATTAAACAAATTATGCATGGCAAAACAATACAATACAAACTGTACATAATGTACAAAACAATGAATTACTGCAAAAGCTTAATTAATGCTTACATGAAACACATTTTATACAAAAGTTCGAGGAACTTCAAGTTGTTGCTAACAGAAAACTAAAAGTTAGCACAAGTGCTAGTCTAAATTGGTTTTCTCGGTTCCCTATATATCGATAGTGTATTTGTTCATTACTATAGCATATTACATTACATTATACTGTATACATTCAAAATACAAAACATTATTAACTTCTACAAGACAGATAATGTATTTGTTCATCAAAAAAATTGTGAGGGTATTACGAAATGAATATATCTTGTTTTTTGTTCTCTAATCTTCTGAGGTAAGATGTTCCAAAGCTTCGGTTCAACAAAAGAAATGGTGAATGTCCTACAAATTGGCAAGGGTAGCATTGCATTTTCTTTTCCTGTTGTTTCATATTAGTATGGTGTACAATCTTACAATAATCTAATAATGTGTGTGGCAACTTTCTATTATACAAATCATATACAAATGTTAAAACTGCCAGTTCATGCAAACCTAAATCATCCAATATCCCAAATTGTTTAAACAGTGGTCCGGAGGATGTTCTCAATAATGAAAACGTAATAGCTCGCACCGCCATCTTCTGAGCTAAATGAATACAATTCAAGCGAGATTTATAACTGCTTCCCCATATCTCGATTCCATAGAGTATGTGGGGCTGTATAAACGATTTATATAAGAGAACAAGGATATACTGAGAACAAAACGTCTTAATATAAATAGCAAACTCACTTTTCTACGAACGCACTTATTGACACAATCTATGTGATGCTTCCAAGACAATGTACTATCAATTTGACCCCCTTCAAAAGATGCCACGCTCACATCATTAATGTCCGTATTAGACAGTCTAAGGGCACCATTTAAATAAATTGCCCGTCGTATTTTTTAAAATAAACATATAATTAGTTTTCTTTAAATTGATAGTGAGTTTATTAGCATCGCGCCATTTTTGAATTCTATCTAGTTGCTCATTAACCTCATTTACATCAATTTCAATTTGATTATCATCAAAAGTGTGAAAAATATTTGAATTGTCTGCAAGCAATGCAAAACTAAAATAGTTAGTACAACAGGGTTAATCATTAATATACACTAAAAACAATGTACGGCCAAGAACTGATTCCTGCGGCACGCCGCACGTAATAGTCTTCCGGGGTAGATTTGGCCTCATTATAGCATAATGTCCGAGAGAGATTCAAGAGGTAATTAGCAAACCATTGGAATGCAACACCACGTATACCATAATGTGCCATCTTTTCTAGCAAAAGATCATTATTTATAGTTTGAAACGCCTTCAAGACTGCTCTCTATGCTCCATTCTCTAAACACATATATCCTATTGCTCGTTTCAGTTTCATGCAATATTATCTGACCGCTCGGACAGGTGCATATGAGAGGAAGGCCAGAAAGAGAAAATATGTTACAATATCAATCTATTAGCCTCCTCTCCCTTTTGCTATAAATATATTGATTCATCATAGCCAGAAGTGCCTCTCTATCCACTGGGCCACCACTAGCCTCAGGAACTTGAATAATATTGCCTCTTCTGAAGCTCCCCTGATGACTTAATTCTGGACTGTCATTATCAGCGTCCTGAGACCATGAATTTGAAGGTGAAGATGGTCTGGCAGCAGGTTTACGAGCAGGGACACCATCTCCTCCTGACTCTTTAATTGGAATCGTTGGCTTCGCGCACTCTCTGCGTCACTATCTTCTTCAGGGTGATATTGTGTATTACGTCTAGATGTTTCCTGAGAACTAGCAGGTCTATGAAACCCTGAGAACAAATCTGACATTCATGGGGTTTCTTGTCCCGGTGAACATACTCGTGCTTGTCCAGGTTACCCTTCGTCAGAAACGACTTACCACACACATCACATGTATGTGACCGGATGTTTTTATGCCAATCCATATGCACCTTGAACATGCCTCTAGTTTGAAATGCCTTATTACAAAGTTCACATTTAAAACGCTTGTTAGCGGGGTCTTTGGAATGGATTTTCATATGGGCAATTTGGTGACTCGTGCGCTTGAATTTCTTTCCGCAAACGTCGCAGTGGTACTTGTAGACATCACTATGGACAGTAAGATTGTGCTGTTTCAGATTGGCTTGACTCTTGAAAGCTGATCCACAGACTTCACAACGGCAATGACCAGCATTGGAATGGACCCTTTTCCTGTGGATTTTAAGTTGATTATCCAGGAGGAAGCCTTTTCCACATTCCTCACATTTAAATGCACTCTCTATATTATGACTTTCAAGATGAAACTTAATCTCGCTGTTGGTGTAGAATCGTTTCCCACACAAATCGCAAATGTACTTTATCTCTTTGATGTGCACGTCATTGATGTGCCTCTCAAGACTTTGTTTGCTAGTAAGAGTTTTACCACATGTTTCGCATTCGATTAGCTTAGATTTATCATTATGCCTTTCCATGTGATAATCGTAATAATACTTTGACAGATAGGTTTTATCACATATCTTACAATAGTATTTTTGTCGTTCTGTTTTGTCCTTGTGGGTTTCGACATGTGTTATGTATAAACCTTTCTGCTCGAAAATTTTACAACATTTACTGCACTTATACTGCTGCCTATATTCCTCATGAATTGTACGCATGTGTTTCCTTTGATAGTATTTTGTCTCAAATTGCAAATCACAAAGCAAGCATGCTATGGCATCGTCTCCATTTTCTGTTGATTTTTTACTGGTTGTAAAGGCGTTTTCGTCATCGCCGACATCTAAAATGTTTTCTTCCTTTGTTTCTTCTTCTGCAGTTTCATGGGTCGCCTTTTGTTCAATCACTTCACTTGGCTCACACGTTCCCTCCTGTGATTCGTGGACCTTCAAGTCAGCTGTCTGTCTTTTCCTTTTCTTTCCAATGGGATGGTCGGTAGAGGCATCTTGATTTTCTTCTACCCCCTCAGCAGCATGTCCCCGGCCCTCATCTCTCTCCGATAACGCCAATGCATTGCCAGTCTCCTCCTTTAGTTCAGCTTCACCGATCTCTGGCTCTGACATGGGCATCGTTGCTGAAGTTTCTCGTTCTCTATCTTCTAATACAAGTTCTACTTCTCTCATTAGAATGAGATTTTCTTCACCCTTTTCTCCAATTTCCTTTGTTTCTTTTTCTGCAGTTTCATGGATTGCCTTTTGTTCAATCATTCCACTTGGCTCACACGTTCCCTCCTGTGATTCATGGACCTTCAAGTCAGCTGTCTGTCTTTTCCTTTTCTTTCCAATAAGAGGGTCGGTAGAGGCATCTTGATTTTCGTCTACCCCCTCAGCAGTACGTCCCTGGCCCTTATCGCTCTCCGATATCGCCAATGCATTGCCAGTCTCCTCCTCTAGTTTAGCTTTACTGATCTCTGACTCTGGCATGGGCATCGTTGCTGAGGTTTCTCTTTCTCTATCTTCTAATACAAGTTCTACTTCTCTCATTAGAATGAGATTTTCTTCACCCTTTTCTCCAATTTCCTTTGTTTCTTTTTCTGCAGTTTCATGGATTGCCTTTTGTTCAATCATTTCACTTGGCTCACATGTTCCCTCTTGTGATTCGTGGACCTTCAAGTCAGCTGTCTGTATTTTCATTTTCTTTCCAATGTGATGGTCGGTAGAGGCATCTTGATTTTCTTCTACCCCCTCAGCAGCATGTCCCTGGCCCTCATCCATTTCTGATATCGCCAATGCATTGCCAGTCTCCTCCTCTAGTTCAGTTTCACTGATCTCTGACTCTGACATGGGCATCGTTGCTGAGGTTACTCTTTCTCTATCTTCTAATACAAGTTCTACTTCTTTCATTAGAATGAGATTTTCTTCACCCTTTTCTCCAATTTCCTTTGTTACTTTTTCTGCAGTTTCATGGATTGCCTTCTGTTCAATCATTTCACCTGGCTTACACATTCCCTCCTGTGATTCGTGGACCTTCAAGTCAGCTGTCTGTCTTTTCCTTTTCTTTCCAATGAGAGGGTCGGTAGAGGCATCTTGATTTTCTTCTACCCACTCAGCATCATGTCCCTGGTCCTCACCCCTCTCCGATATCGCCAAAGTATTGCCAGTCTCCTCCTCTAGTTCAGCTTCACTGATCTCCGACTCTGGCATGGGCATCGTTGCTGAGGTTTCTTTTTCTCTATTTTCTAATGCAAGTTCTACTTCTCTCATTAGAATGAGTTTTTCTTCACCCTTTCCTCCAACTTGCTTTGTTTGTTCTTTCACTTCCTGCATATCACCTATATCTCTTTTCTTCCTCCCTGCGACCTTCTGCCTTGATGTTTGCCCTCTTGCTTCACTGCGGCATGGATGTCTCAGAGCTTTTGTCTCAGATGGAAAGCATGTTTCATCCGGCTTATTTCCTTTTTTTGGCCTTTTTGTACTTTTCAGTTCCTCAAGATTCTCTACCATTTCTTAGGGAGTCATGTTATTATTATGAACGTAAGTAGGCAACTATTAAAGCCTTTCTACGAAACGACTACCTGCATTGGTCACAATTATATACATGCCGAATGGTCGAGTTCTTTACCTCCTTGGAATCTTGGTGTTGTGGAAAAGTAGCAGAGTAACTAATTGTCCTCTACTAGGGACAGTATCATCAGTCTGTACTGGCTTAGCCGCACCGTGCTCTGTCTTAATGTGCTGTTCATCGCCAAAGTGAATGGATACTGAGAAAAGAAAAGAACAAACAATTGGTCAAAGCCCCTCGCCCAAGATTTTGTAGCAAATGCTGTGTCTACTTCCATATTCATTGGTAATACCTTCCCAAGTTCCCATAGTATATCAAGACAAATTAGTGCTGGAGGCTAGGCATACAATGAACTTGTGCCTTATATATCAAAGGAGAAGTTCACCTTGATATTACAATGGTTTCAATTAAAGTAGAAAAATTAGAATAATTGGTCTGTGAAAGCTAGAAAAAAAGAGAGAATAAAACAAGATTCATGACTGTTTTGTTGTTGAATAGTTCAAATATCTTTTCAAATATCAGTAGGAGGTAATGTGAACTGCTTTAGCCCTTTAGTTCTTTCAATAAACTAACCTTGTTTCTGAGAAGCTATCTGTTGACTGCCACACTTGATGGCGATTTGTACAGCTCTAAGCTTCACCGGTAATGAAACTGCTGCATCTTTTTCTGCAGGATAAAAGACACAATTACATGCATGCTGTCTGTTAGAGTCAATATTTTGCAATTTCAATTAATCTGAGTGGCAGATTGGTGCACGATTCTATCTATATTGATGGAGAAAAAGATCATCTAAAGGGATAAGGATACTGAGCCTTTTCAGATTTCACTCCTCACTTGTAGAACTTGTTTTATTCTGCTGCAACTCCCCAGTATTAAGATCAACTGTATAGTATTCATGGAATGAAAGTAAATTTAGACAAAATCTTCGAACCAGGGTAGATTTGATGTAGCAACATCTACTGTTATCACTGCATCAACTGTATCGACAGGCCACTGCTATTAAGTCCATGTCAAACACACACTCTCTCCTCCTAATTCTAACTCATTGACATTCAAGATCCCCAGATCTTAGTAGAGAAATGGCTACAAATGATAGGGATTCTGGGGACAGTTTCTCAAATTAGGCCCTTATAACTCAATACTGATTTTTTTTTTTTTAGCCTGCAAATGAGACATACCTTTAAAAAGGCCAAGCCACCCATCCCCGGGTTTACCGGGTGCGTTCAAGCGATTTTTCGAAGCTAGAATCACAAACATGAATCACTAATCAAAACGCAGTTACAAAGCGAGGTCACTGCGGGAAAGCGTTCAAGCTATTTTCCATTAACGCTGATTCTAGCTCATTTTCGAGCTCAGCCACTGCGCATCGCACTGCGCAGTTTGACCCAGGAAGTATAGGTCAACTTCGGCGCGCGCTTTCTGGAATTGTTTACGGCCGACTGTCGACTGCTGTTTTGAGCATAGATCGCAATAATAAACAAAGAATAAGAAGGTGATAGAAAGAAGAAACAAAGAATAACATAAGGAAAGACAGAAGGAGAAAGTGATAGAATGATTAAAACAAAGAATAACATAACAGAAATTGATAGAATTATGAAAACAAAGAATAACATAAGAAAAGGTGATAGAAGCAAGAAAACAAAGATTAACATAAGAATAGAAGGAAGAAACAAAGAATAACATAAGGAAAGATAGAAAGAGAAGTGATATAATGATTAAAACAAAGAATAACATGAGAGAAAGTGATAGATTTATAGAAACAAAGAATAACATAAGAAAAGGTGATAGAAGCAAAAAACAAAGATTAACATAAGAATAGAAGGAAGAAACAAAGAATAACATAAGGAAAGATAGAAAGAGAAAGTGATATAATGATTAAAACAAAGAATAACATAAGAGAAAGTTATAGAATAGTGAAAACAAAGAATAACATAAGAGAAGGTGATAGAAGGAATAAATAAAGAATAACATAAGTAAAGACAGACAAAGAGAGCGATAGAATGATTAAAACATAGAAAAACATAACAAAAAGTGATAGAATGATTAAAACAAAGACTAACATAAGAGAAAGTGATAGAAGAAAGAAACAAAGAATAACATAAGGAAAGACAGAAAGAGAAAGTGATAGAATGATTAAAACAAAGAATAACATAAGAGAAATTGATAGAATTATAAAAACAAAGAAGAACATAAGAGAAGATGATAGAAGGAAGAAACAAAGAATAACATAAGGAAAGACAGAAAGAGAAAGTGATAGCATGATTAAAACAAAGAATTACATAAGAAAATGTGGTAGAGGTAAAAAAAAAAAAAAAAAGAATAACATAAGAATAGAAAGAAGAAACAAAGAATAACATAAGGAAAGACAGAAAGAGCGGAAAATGATAGTAGGAAAACAAGGAATAACATAACGGAACAGGCCACGATATAGAGCATGGTATAGTGAACGCAAATTGCATGAAAAGCAGGCGCGCGGTTTTTGCCCAAACCGGAACAGGCCACGAAAATGACGCCATAGAATCATGATTGAGAACTCCGTTCGTTCAATCGAATTTTAGCGACCGTGATTCTGCATGATCATGATACAAAACGCATCTTTTTCAGCGTTTCATGTTTGTGTTTTAAAGCACGTTTATTTTTACGACCGACGAAAAAAAATCGCTTGAACTGAACGTGTTTTAAACTAAACGTCTTTAAATATCGTGATTCTAGGGGGGAAAAGTGTCGATTAAACGCACCCTTAGAATGGCGTGATTACACTTGTAATTCATCATTACCGAACTACAGGTTGCTGTGGCGCCATCCCCGAATTGCACCAATTAGTGTTAGAGCAGGGATATGAGAGTTTCCCTGGTTAGAGGTACTATGTCCCATTTGCAGGCCAAAACAATGAAAAGGTTAAATTCCAACGGTATTTGAAAGATAATACTAATTTAGAACTTAGAAATCGACTATATTGTTGTTGTTGTTGTTTTTGTTGTTTTAGTTTATAGGCGTTTGTCATTCAGAAGTGAATATTTACGCCTCTTCTGTTATTCGGATATTTGTTCCTTAAAATTAGATTTACTTTTTTTTAATATATAGATTTGGATAAATTGGATTTTTAAAAGTTAAACTTTGTATTTAATGTTGACGAATTCAGTGGCTGGCGAGCAAAAGGCCTATCGGCTATATAGGACGCCCAAGGACCAGCTCGAAAACGGTACGTTGTGACAAGCTTCACAACTCAGCATAATGCTGAGCAGAGGCGGTGGAGCGACTTCCAAAGTGGGGGGGGGGGGCACCAACAAAAAAGGGCACTTTCTGGTAAAAAAGGGCACCTACAAAGGGAAATCTCAAAGCGAAAATATACAATTTTTAGACATTGGTATATACCCCTATAATTTGATTACATTATCGGGGATGATTTCAATATTTGTTTCTCTTTATACATCGTATAAAATATTGCTTTAGCATCATACCTTGCAGTTGGGAGTGATGGTCGCAAAAAATCATTTGCGAGCGAGCAAAGCGAGCGAGGAAAAATATAAGATTTTTGAGGTCGCAGTGCGAAAACTACATCTTATAAAGAGGAAAAAACCAATCCTCATCGGGTTATAAATAAGCACATTCTCATAACAGTAAAACTGAAAAGACCTTTGATAAGTTACATAATTATAACATCTATAAATGTGAGCGAGCGTAGCGAGTGAGCTTTGGGAGATATTGCTCTTAGCCGCTTGAAATTAGGGGCACGTTTAATGATGAGAGGAAAAGGGGACACTTAGCGAAGGGATAAGACACTTATTAGAAAATCAAAGGAGCACGTGTCAAAGTACAAAGGGTTATTATCAGAGGTGAAAATGGGGCACTCACTAGGGATGAAAAGGCACTTATGAGAATGGAAATTGGGCATTTGTCGACGGAAGAGAGGCAACCATCAGATTTTGATAGGGGCATTTCTGAAAAAGGGATAGGTTCCTCATAAGAAAGGAAAAGGGGCACGTATCATTTAAAAAAAAGTTAACTGTATCAGAGGTGAAAAGGGGCACTTATCGCATCTGAAAAGGGGCACTTATCGCATCTGAAAAGGGGCAGACACCATATATGAAAGAGGCACTTATGAGAATGAAAAAGGGGCACTAATAATAAAGGGAAATGTGCATTTGTTGAAAGAAAAGGAGCACCGATCAGATTTTGATAGGGGCATTTATTAGAGTTGAAAGGGGGCTTTTATGGAAAGCGGATATTATGAAGGAAAAAGAGCATTTATTAGGAAGGAAAAGGGGCACGTGTCAAAATAAAAGAGGGTGTTATTAGAGATGAAAAGAGCACTTATCAGGAGGAAAAGGGGGCACTTGTCAAAATAAAACGAGTATCTCTCAGAATTGAATAGGGTCATTTACCAGAATTTAGGAGAATGAAAAAGGACTATTTTCATAGGTGAAAAGGGGCATTTATGAAAAGGCGAAGGGCTCTTTGTTAAATGGGGGCACTTATTATAAGGAAAAGGGGAACATATTAGAAAGGAAAGGGGCACATTTGAAAATATAAGGTGTGTTTATCCGAGTTAAAAAGAGGTAGTTATGAAAAGGGAAAGGGGCACTTCTTACAAAGGAAAAAGGGCAATTGTCAAAGTAAAAGGGGCACCTCTAAGATTTGAAGAGGGCAATTATCAGAGGTGAAGGAGGCGCTTAACAAAAGTGAAAAGGGGCGCCTCTCGTACCCGAAAAGGGGCACCTACTAGAGATTAAAAAGGGCACTTATGAGAATGGAAAATAGACACTTATTGCAAAGGAAACTGGGAACTTGTCAGGGAAAAGAGGTACGTGTCAAAATAAAAGGGGCATATATCAGAGGTGGACATGGGAGGGGGCACTTTTAAAAATTAATAGGGGCACATATCAAAGTAATAGGGGCACTTTTTATGTAAAAAGGGCGCTTCTTACAAAGTTAAAGGGGCACTTTTCCTATGGAAAAGGGGGCACTTTTGGGGTACTTGAAAAAGTGGGGGGGGGGGCACTGTGCCCCCCCCTGCCCCCCCCCCCCCGGATCCGCCGCCTCTGATGCTGAGCCTAGGCCCTCCGACGTCCACCAATAAGTCTAGTCGTCTCCACCGCGATTTCAAAATTGTGTCCGAAAACCAATACAAAACAGATCATTTAGTACATGCAGATTCTAAACGTTAATATAGGCAGTTCTCTCTTCTAATTTCTTCTTCTTCTTTTTTTCCTCACTCTTCTTCTTCTTCATGTATCACTCATTATAAAAAAAGCGAAACATCTTTGGCTCAAATAATTATGTGCGGTGCAAGGTGGTTAGTAGGGGTACAGGTGTACCCTTTTAGTTCTAACTACGAAGTTGATCAGAGCCTGCTGGTGGTTAATGTCTGTGGGTTTCAAGAGTATTGGGATTACCTTTTTGTTTTATATGCCAGATTATATGCAAGAAAGAGCGGGCACTTGCATCAGAAATGGTTTACTGTTTCTTTTTCGTGCTCACAGTTTGAACAATAACCAGTCTCATGTTGATTCAACTCAAATAGGTCTTCATTTAAACCTAAATTCCCCATTCTTAGGCGATGGAGAATAGTTTCGTTACTTCTGTTGTTCAAGTAACAAACACTTTTTTTTATACTAGAGTTTGCGTTTCCCGTAGGGGGGATGATGTTTCATTCCATCTTTTTTTGCCATATCTCTATGTAGTATTTCTTTTTAACATAGTTTGATTCTGCTCTGGTAAGAGCGTTGTTGATTTCTTTATATTTTTTTGTATTTAGTCCTGCTTAGTTAAAGTAGTGTTATCTCATTGTGTTGTAGACCACAGTGACTGGGAATCCATTCGAAATTGACCTGGGTGCCCTTGTATTTTAGTTGACTACACAGGGTAAGAATTTCAAGAATAAAAGATTCGTCTTTACGAGATTCTATGGCCTAAAGCCAGTACGTAATTGTCTGATTCTGCTCTGGTAAGAGCGTTGTTGATTTCTATATTTTTGTAATTTAGTCTTGCTTTAGCAAACTAATCTGTTATCTCATTGTGTTGTAGACCACAGTGACTGGGAATCCATTCGAAATTGACCTGGGTGCCCTTGTATTTTAGTTGACTACACAGGGTTAGAATTTCAAGAATAAAAGATTCGTCTTTACGAGATTCTATGGCCTAAAGCCAGTACGTAATTGTCTGATTCTGCTCTGGTAAGAGCGTTGTTGATTTCTATATTTTTGTAATTTAGTCTTGCTTTAGCAAACTAATCTGTTAGCTCATTGTGTTGTAGACCACAGTGACTGGGAATCCATTCGAAATTGACCTGGGTGCCCTTGTATTTTAGTTGACTACACAGGGTTAGAATTTCAAGAATAAAAGATTCGTCTTTACGAGATTCTATGGCCTAGAGCCAGTAAGTAATTGTCTGATTTTCAGACCATTGTACCGAGTGGTCGTACGTTTTATGCTGAAAAAAAATGAAAATGTTTAATTCCAACGGCATTTGATAGATAATACTAATTTAGAACTTCCCTTAAAAAAGGGGGCTCAACAATGTCTTTAAGTAGGATAATAACGACTATTAGTTGCGAATCGACTCATGAGCTATAGAGCCAGTAAGTAATAGTCTGATTTTCAGACCATTGTACTGAATGGTCGTACGTTTTATGCTGCGAAAAGATTCAATCATTTTTGCTCATGTACCCTTTACAGTTGAGTTGAGTTGAGAAACCATTCCTACCCTTCCCGAATTGGAGCTCAAATAAAATTACCCAAACCGAAAACAAATTATCTCAAAAGATCATTCAAGTATAGAAAAGATCATTCAAGTATAGAAACGCAAAACACACTTCCTCCTCATATCGAATCGTCCCCTAGTGTTAATGCATTCAAATTCAAATGCAGAACTGTTACAGTAGCACATGATCCCTCCTCCTTTATTTTATACTACTTCTTTTTTTCAAAATGTATTTACTGTTGTTCAGATATGTATTAATGTTCTGTTTTGTTTATGCAATTGTTCCGGATCCCACGGAAGTCTAGCTTTCCCATTTCGGGTAAGCTGAATGTGGGGTATCCACCGTATTTTATGCATTGTTTCTATGTTTTTATACGGAAATAAATACTACTACTACTACTACAGCTCATTTTATGTATGTTATTACCAAAGAGGAAAAAAGCCAGTCAGTCACTCAATAGTGTCCGACAGTGAAGTCTAGCAAGTAAACGAGTTTCCTTGCATAATTTGAATATTAGGACACTGCTAACGTTTAAATGTCACAGATAGGACATACATGACATATTCATAATTCCTGCAAAGTTCTACAGAATTGGATGTTGGCTGCAAAAGGAACATAGTATCTTTAATACGAGTTTTATTTTTTACTATAGTTTTTCGTCTACTCCTCCTATTTTTCGGCCCTCATATAATTGTTTATTTATTTGTTGTTATTTTTGTCCTAAAATTATAATAAATATGAAAAACATCTAGACTGTTATATACTACATGTAGTAGTAGAAATCGTTAACATGACTGCAAAAGGGCTTTGTAATAATTATGTTTCATGGAAAATACTTTGCCACTATGTTATGTACGAAAAGGAATTGGAATCTTGAGAAATAAATTTAATGAATACAAAAAAAAATGTTTGCTATATCATTTATATATAAAAACATTGAAATCTAGATGGTCAGAAGTACGTGTATATAAACGAGGGGGAAGAGAGAGAAACTAAGAGAGACCTAACGCAGATGGGGAAGAGAAGGTGAGGATCTACTACATACTTATCTTAATATGAGCATCAGTTTATATGGAAGAAATCAGAAATAAGATATACTGCTTCATTCCGCTTCACACACATCAGAAAATTATATCACCCTCATTTCTCCTCCTGTTTGCCTCTTAACACTTTTTCTCACAAACTTAGACATATATCCAAACTACATAGCCAACCCAAATACACTCTTTTTTACGTTTTTATCCCACTTCCGTGTTAAAAATCCCACATTTGCCATACGCCATCAACGCAACACACAATCTCACCCAAACTAGACGTCAGCTGCAACTCTAACCGTAGTAATAACAATTCCAAAAGAACGTCGACAACGTAGAGAATCCTTTGATAATGAAAACTCTGTCGGAAGATTATTAATTCATCAATATATAGGCTACTCCTCATTGGTGCTTCAGACGCAATCAAGATGGAGCTGAGTGGCATATCGTCCAACTTCAAACTACTACGCATTTGGCAGTGATTTGCACGTTCAGTTTCAAAATGCAACTCACATTATACACGCAAACAGTGCAAAAGTATAGCAAGCAAGAATAAAAGAATATGACAATTGATAGGCACCGTTGAACTTTGTAAATGAAATGGTATGAATGTATATAACAGCAGGCTTCCATTGCGTCCCTGATTCATTAAGAGTATTAACTGTGACTTATGTATTGACTTTCGTGAACCTAAATTCCATATCTACACACCTGGGAACGCTCATATATGATGAATCATTTCATTACATTTTCCTCCCTTGCATTTTGTTTGAATGACAATGATGTGAACTATTGTTTTTCAGGTGATCCTCCTGTTTTGGCCTTTCTATAGTTGCTTTTACACAAACAGCTCTAATGGTTTTCGTGAAATGTTACTTGTTCATAACAAAATGACCATCGCTATTGCTGACATATTTTCACATTGTCGTTGTTCATTTTTGTGTGTATTTTTGTGTACTTATAGTTTTTCTTCTCCATGCGCCTCGAACACATTAGTCATGTGGAGTTGGCGCATTACAAATACTGTATATTATTATTATATAGATGTATCTCGTGTTCCGTCTAAGAGCGTTATTCACGTAAAGCATAATGCACATGTACATCTTTATCTTAATTAAATTTAAATGTCTTATGCATGATAAACTGTAAGGATTTGTTGTTGTTGTTTATAGTTTGTTCTTACTTCCATTGACCTAACGGGAGCTCCGTCAATCTTTTTGTGTTTTTTTCTTTTCATGATAACAAAACCTATCATGTATTTTGGGTTCTTCTTGACGATATTTTTAGTCGTTTCTCCTTTCAATTTCATGTTTTTCCTCACTTCCCTTTTTAGTTTTACTTTCTTTATTCTCATACTCAGTTTATTTTATTTTTCTGTATTATTCATACTGTGCTGCTTCATTCATTTTTATCTCTCCTTTCGCGCAAAACTTTTTGCGCGGATGAAATCACAGTGGACGGATGCTCGATGGATAGAGCGTATGAAACACGTATGCAATGAGTACACAACGGATGCATAGCGTTTTCCAACGGATGGCAAGATTTGTTAACGTTTTACATCCTCTTTGCATCCGTAAGTGCAGTGGGACCGGGCCTATACGTGTTTCATACGCTCTATCCATCGAGCATCCGTCCATTGTGATTTCATCCGCGCAAAAAGTTTTGAGCTGCACAAAACTTTTAGGACGGATGAACTTCCGCCGTGTACGATGTAAATCCGCGACAAATACGAGCAACAAACGTTCTATGTCCGTTAACATCCGTTAAACGTCCGCTGTATCCTCTCTGCATCCTTTGGGCATCCTCGCAAATCACATCCGCTGCAGCTGAAAACGGAAAGAGGGAGGAAAGATAAGGTACATGGAACGTCTATACATCGTTAGTAGCACGGAAATAAAAAGGATGCATCTCGTATATAAAGTATTCAAAGCTGTCATCCACTTCCATACGCTTTCATTCGCTAAGCTTCCGATGAACATCCGTTTAACATCCCCGCTACATACTACCAACGTCCGTTATTTTCCGTTCTGTTTTCGCAAATTTTCGCAAATTTTGTTCATTTCTGGAGCGGATGAAGACGGATGGAGCCTTTATGTTTTGTGTCCGTCGGCCAGTGGGACCGGGCCATAACATCTGCTTTTCATTCCTTTCACTCTCTACCACCGGTCAAAGACGGCTTTAACCCTATGATAACTCTTCCCTTATATCTCTGCCCCTCCCTCTAGCTCTCTCTCTTTTTCTTTTCTTTCTCGCTTCTTCACAACGTTCTCACTTGTCGTCCCACTTTTTAAAAATGTTTGTTGTCTTTCTTTCCATTATCGTTAATCATCTTTACTTACGTACCTGTTCTTTTCTGAATTGTACCTGTTCTTTTCTGAATTGTTTTCCTTGCAATTATTCTTTCTCTCCACACAAGTAGTGCTGAAATAAGCACTGATAATTTTATTTAATGTATATATATATATTTGTTTATGCTGAGGAAAGCACAGAACCCTTCCCTTTTGTTTCAATTGTTTACGATACGTTTAGTAAAATGTGTCATTTAAAGATAACTCTCGTGTAATCATATGCTTTTGTAAATATGTTAATTCAGATATAAACCTATGAACCGGAACAGTAGATCCCCCACTTTATTTTGATTTATATGATTGTATTCTCTGTTATAACTATTATCATGTACATTATGTGTTCTATATTGTATGTTTAGTTATAATAATTACCATTATTCATTATGCTCAATTATGTTATCTTTGATAAAGTGAAATAAATAAACTTGAAACTTGGCAAAGTAGAATATCTGATAATAGTATGTGCTACTGAAATCCTTGCATTTGTCAATTGGCTCGGACTCTTTTTGTTACAGCATGTTGGTACTTGTAATTGATAACAAGCCCAATGAAAATAGGGCCTAGAAGATTTAGTCATGGGGTGCGAATAATCCCGCTTTTCAATGGACTGTTCAACAAATTGTATGCATACTTTTTAAATCAAAAGTTTCTCTTGACGACTGCAAAGCTCGCCAGCCTACGCATAACTTACGCAGGGACTACGCCGAAGCAACATTTTTGTCATGAATACGAAGCCCACTGTCGGCGTAGTCGGTACGCCACATTACGCAGATCCGGTGTAAAAGGGGCTTTAGTCATAATAGCGTTCGTCTCCTAAACTCGACGGAAGAGTTGTATCGCCGTACAATAGACCATTTTCGTAATGTAACCCAATTTAATGCATAAATCTTTGTGAAGTGCCTCAATACAAATTATTTCATTCACCTGATAAGAATAACAGTATTTCAATAGACAGAATCCGAACTGCATACATAATATTATTTGTCTCGGTTGAGTGAATTGTCCCGTCCTCTTTGCCTTCCGTCGCGTTGCTACCTACTGAATCGTAAGAGCATTTCACACAGCGACAACGTATGACGTGGAAGCACTGTACCTACATCCATATTCATGTGGAGATACAAACGATGACGACGATGATCCTTGATAACTAGAATGTGGGGTTTTCAATGTCTAAAAAATTTGGTTTTTCCTGCTTTGTGTCCACACTTTGTGGGTTTTTCCTATGTGAGTGTTTCAGAGTGTCCTTTATGTTGGTGCCCCCTCCCTTTTAATGATGCCCCACCACCCCTGAGATAGTTTTACCAGGGTTCCCATATTAACTGGTTTTCTTTATAGAAATAAATCGACGTATAATCAGAAACACATGTACACTCGCTTCATATAAACTGTATGTGACTTTTAAATGAAATTATTATTAAAAACAACAGTTTTTCGAAATCATTCTGCTTTTTTAACGATTCTTCTTTCAAAGGGCAATCTACAAACTTTTTGGAACCGTGCACGGCGTGAACAAAATATATAATGAATCGATTGGCAGGTCTCTCTATCATGTTCATTGCGGAAATTTTAGAATAATAATACTACCTATTACCTGGGTCCGTACGCACAGACCAAATCACGTGCACATAATCAAGATATGAATCAAGAAGGACTACTCAAACAAAAGGGAATTCTGGTGAGTCAGAACGTGAATCAGACTGGACACCAGAAGTTGAATATAAAGATCTAGGTTCAAATAGTAATCACACAATGGTAAGCAGTGACCAGAGGCTGACCAAGGGAGGTGAAGGTGACGAAACGTTTGGTCAGGGAAGGTATCCTGATTGATTGATTGATTCGAATATATTCCATTTTATATATCAATTGTTTGCACAATAAAGAACATAGTTGACACAATAAGTTCAAAATTATGAAATGAAACAGGAACCTGCAGGAAAGCATAGCTTGTTTTGTGTAGATTCCCACGAATAAATATGATATGAACATTATTTCATAAATCATTTTAAAGTGTCTTAATAATGACAGTAAAATAGATAGAATATAATAACATATTTTTATTAACCCTTTTAAAGCGTCGAAATAATCGAAATATACAAAAAGAACAGAATTTCAAAAAGGCACATTAAAGGACAGGAAACTGGCATGATAAGATGTAAAACTCCCCTGGCGGGGGTCGTACTTTTTTAACTTCATAATCTCACGAGGAATGAACTACACTATCAAACAATCAGGTTATGTAATCAATATCAGCGATTTATTATAGATAATGAACACAAATTATCAGGGCTCGTATAATCGGTTGTGTACACATAACAATCAATCATGTATATATCTCCGGAGGGAAAAACTCCCTCAGACGGCACATAATTTACAGTAAAATAAACACTGATCATAGTAAACGGAATTAATCGTCTCGAGGTAAAACCCCGGAGGTATAATCTCTGTCACGTTCAACATTGGATACAACAAATTATATTTAAGTATCAAAAATCAAATACAAGAAGGATTGTTAATTAGTTCAGCAAAGCGTTCAATAACAAATCATAAACAAAATAAATCAGCATTACCAAGGTCGGGCAATGACGATGCTGATGATGGCGACTAAACGATGACCAAGACGGTGATGATGACCAAGACAGCGGCGATGGCGGATTCAAATATGAAGTCGACGATGATGAAAGAGACGAAGATGAAGACGATGGCCTTGTTGATAAGGTGATGGGACGATCAATCGATGGATGCGATGATGGTCATGAAGATAATGTCAATGATGTGGTGATGACGATGGCGCAGCTAGTTAACAGCGCTACTCAGCATAGCACAACGGATGACGGTGACATGATGACGAAGACGATGATCAACGTGTCAACACAAAACAACAGATGATGGCGATCGATAACAAATAGTAAGTTGATGATGATGATGGGGTGAGGTGATGATGAAAACGACAATCAACGTGTCAACACAACGGAGCAGATGATTACGAGGTGGTGACGATGACGGCAATCATCGTGTCACCACAACGATAAGTGTCGGTGGAGTAGACAGATCACGGAATATGCTAGTAAAAGCATTTCAAGTGTCTACACAGCACGTTATAAAAAGAGTCGAATGATGAGCAAGTCATCCGGTAGAGGTCCGGGGACAAAGTCGTCGAGTCCATGTTGGATGAAAATTCGACCGGCACGGTAAACAAAAACACAGTATCGGCCTGTGTGTGCCGATACAAATATGCCCTCTGCACATGGAGCTGAGAATTCAGATCGAAGCCCCAATCACTGGTGTAGCGTGATTAGTTAAAAGTAAAACAAGCGCACACAATTAATATGCACGTATACGCGCTGTACGTAACAATAACAAATCTACATAACAATAGGATATATTAACAAACCAGACAGAACCGGTAGGGACATGTCTGAAAAACCAGACGGCAAGCCACGCAAGGGAAATCAACTCTCCCTAGCCGCCATCTTGGAAATATAGGATTTCTCGGTCACTTTCGTAAGCTTTTCATTCGTTTTGATACAAAGTTCATTCAAATTCGCGACAATAAAGCTGCCAGCGTGTAAATTTCATTCAAAATAACACTTTTTTTATTTGATTTACTTATTCGGTCAATGGATTTAGCACTTGTTTCATTCAATTTAACAACCGCTTACAAATGCGCAGTTTGCATTCATTTTCGTCAACAATGGCAAATCGGACGTCCGTACCATTCAATTTCACTTTGGGTCATTCTAAATAACAAAGTTTTCATTCATATTCGCCTATCTTTACAAACCTATGGTATACATGGTATATGCACATGTTTCTCATCTAAATTAAACAAATGAGTTATATAACATGCCTAGATGTCTTGCCCGTCAACATGTAGAGGATTAAACAACTGTAGATATAAGATTGGACATCATCTTACTGATGTTCTCATCACGGACTTTATCGTACTCGGTCGTCTTTTGGAAGTGATATTACGTAGACGAACATGATAATGTCATGCATGATGTAATTATGATCATTAAAATATATATAACCAAAACAAGATATCAGATTGTTTACGTGTATTCTTTAGTTTATGTCCACATGACATGAGTTATTGAGATGTGCGCACAGTGAGAAAACAATGTATCAAACTCATTAATGATTGTGTAGCGTGATCGTGATTGTAATTGAAATGGTGATTACGATTGTGACTGAGATGGTAGTTGTGACTGTGATCACGATCGTGATTGTGATTCAGTGTGATGGTGATTCAGATTTTGATGTGATTATGATTGTGATTGAACTGATACTCATTGATTGTTCTTAACATGTTTAATACAGACTAAATATAATTTACACAAATATAAATGGCTTCAAAGAGATTACGAACATCGAATAAATGATCAAAAACAAAACAAAACAAAACATTTAAAGTATTGATTGATACCCCCTCCCCCACCATTACGGTACGCCACTCCAATAAATACAACCGTAGTTTGTAAACATACACTTTGCATGAACTTATATCATTGCATATTCATAAAAAGACACTCTTGCTTAGTTCCATGCTAATTCTATATTGATGTGGCTAGGTTTTATCTACTTAACATTATGATCGTTCAGTTCATAAAAAGTGATGATTTAGTGGGTATACATATACATGTACACCCATAGTGAGGATATGTTTGTTGCTTACCAAATCATACAATTTGAGATGGATTTAGCATGGAACTAAGCTTGCGGGGTTCTATATAATTCATACTGGGTATGATTTACATGTTTAATTTGTCTGCAAAACGTGTGAAACTGTATGCCAAGAAAAGAATTTGAATTCACGGAAGACGCTATTACGTAATCGCGAATCGTCTCGCTTTAAATTGAATGAAAATTTTACGAAAAAGAAACACGTTTTAATTCGAATGAAAATGAAATGTTTTTGAATGATCGTTTAAGTAAATTAAATGCTAAAAAAACGAATTTGAACGAAAAATAACAGCTGCGGTGACAGAATCGGCGAAATTGAATGAACATAAAATGAATTTGTGTGGCCAACTTACGAAAGTGACCGAGAAATCCTATAGTAAAGCAATATACGTATAGAAACATGTACAAATCAATGCATGAAACGTTATTATACGTATAAAAGTTAACATCGTGACATTTGGTCACTACAAAGATAAGACATGACATAAAAAAACCAATAATAACAGGACAAGAAAAACAACAAATGACAGGACAAAACAAAACAAGACATGACAGGACAAAACAAGACAAAAACAAAGCTGCACACTACAGAAATTAGAAGAAGAGAGAGAGAGAGAGAGAGAGAGAGAGAGTGTGTGTGTGTGAAACAGGGGAGATGTGAGAAGTTTAACCTGTTTAAGACAAAAATTCTTTTTGAACCATCTACTAAAACTACAATATGTGGGTTTATCTCTAACTGGATCTGAAAGAGAGTTCCAAAGTTTTGAGCCTGAAAATACAAATTATTTATTTGAGAGCAAAGTTCTTGTTTTTGGTAGATGAAAAAGCCCGGCAGACCGAATAAGAGAATGTTGAATAATGACATTCTTTGTAAACATTGAATAAAAAACATTTGGCAGTTTATTTTTATTCAAATTACATTAATATTCCCAGATTATAACTGTATAAATCTGTTATCTTTAGAATACTATGTGTGTGAAAAAGTGCATCCGTGTGCGACATATAACACGCAGCGCTTTTTTCTAAAGTAATACAATTCTATTTAAAGATAGTCAGCACAATTGACCCACGCTATAATTTCGTAGTTTAAGTGTTGGATGATGAACGTTGAATACAGGTTTAAATATATACGAGTTGGAAAGTAAAATTTGACCTAGTTTGTTATGCCAATATTCTTGAAATAACTTCACAATATTATCTACGTGTTCCTTCCAAGAAAGCTTTTCATCTAAGGTTATTACCAGAAATTTAGTATTTAAAACTCATTGAGTGATAGTACAATAAAAAAAAAAATTGCCTGGAAGTTCATTTATTATGTTACTGAAGACAGGCGCGCCGGAAACCGATTGGGATTGTGGGGGGGGGGGGCAAACATTCGGGGGCTCACTTTCCAGGGGCAGTGACGTAATGAGAACAAAAGTTCGGAAGGGGGGGGGGCAGACGAAAAATCTGCATCACCACCAGTCTTACACGTTACATGCAGGTCCCGTGGAACGTTTTTCAAAGTGGAGTATTATCGATCAGGTAGAGCGTAAATTGGCGTGAGGTCCAGGGCATGAGTCTCGGCAGGGGGTCAAGGGGCTAAGCCCCCGGAAGCTCAGGGATTTTAGGTATTTAATTAGGGTCAGATGAGCATCCAGGGGCCCGCCTTAGGGCCCTTGGTGGGGTCCAGGGGGCAGAGCCCCCGGAAGCTCGGGGGTTTTAGGTATTTAATTAGGGTCAGATGAGCATCCAGGGGCCCGCGTTAGGTCCCCTGGTGGGGTCCGGGGGGCGACTTTACGTTTTACACTGTAGTTCCGTCATTTTCACGATAAGTGAGTAAAACCGGGCTGCATGCAGCAAAGACTACATGTACAACTGGGCGTTGTGGCGGGGCGCGCCTGTAATCCAAGCTGCGTGGGGAAGTTCACTGATCTCTATAATTGGGTAGAGATCAGTGGGGGAAGTTACGAATTGATTCAAAGGTTGAAATAGGCTCCCAAACGGCCACAATTATTTATTGCCTGAACTTGATCATCATCAGCAGCAGCCAACATCATCATCTCTCTCTCTCTCTCTCTTGGTTGAACCCTCCACTTTCTTTGGAGATTTCTTGGGTGATTTCATCGTCTTACACTATAGTACAGTTACACTACAAAAAAATCCACATGTGGGACTAGTCTACATCTATCTACTATCTGTGAGACGTATGATAAAACGTTTTTTTATTTTAAATTTTTCATTTACATTCCTGCAATGGATCAGGAAGCGTTGTTTGCGTAATGTCTTCCATGGCAGATTATGACATAAATCAACCATTAATGAAATATAACGTCAAGAATGCGAGAATAACCTGGCAAGTTCAGATCAGGCGCGCTGTTCAAGAAGTACTAGTCTTTGCTGCAGCCCGGTTTTACTCACTTATCGTGAAAATGACGGAACTACAGTGTAAAACGTAAAGTCGCGTCCGGGGGTGGAGCCTCCGTAAGCTCTGGGGTTTTAAGCATTTAATTACGGTCAGATGAGCATTTTTATACCTTATTTGTGACATTGGCAGGTCACTTATTTTTTTCTCCGTCTTTCTTTCTTTTCTCTTTAACATACTTTTTAAAAAAGGAGGGGGGGGGGGGGGGGGGGGGGGGGGCTCGAGCCCAGCCACTTTGCAGACCATGACATAAAGGCTTCTAAATAAGCGTATTTCGCCTGACTGTAATGTGGGAATTTCTTATTTTCAAACAAACGCATAAAAAGGAATGACTTACAAAAAAAAATGGAGAAAAAAATGCCGGAAAATCATGTCACAACATCAACATTTGTGTAAATCACTTGTTTCGAATAAGAAATACATTACCCCCCCCCCCATCAGTACGCCAGCGTTCAGGGGCTCATGTCTTCTCACCCCTATAACAAAAAACGGACACGCTTTCCCATTCTCGCACAATATGTCCACGATATGCGCGTATCGCTATTATAGAGACCTCCATTTAAAATACCGTATAGGTGGCATGCGCAATGTTTATGACAATTAATTCCTGTGAACTTTCCTTTTTCTTTGAACTTTTCTTTTTTTGAATGGGGGGCAACTGCCCCCCCCCCCCAGCCCCCCCCCCCCCCCACTTCCGGCGTCTATGACTGAAGAGCATGCAGTTTGTCTTTTGCAGATTGAGAGATAATTTATTGACTTTGATCCATTCTGAAACATGTTTAAATTCCAGGTTGATGGTGGCAAGCAAAACATGTGGGTCCTTATGGGAAAAGAAAAGATTTGAGTCGTCTGCAAAAAGAATAAAAGATAAAACCTCCAAAGACTTACAAAATTGATCGTTGATATAAATAAGAAAAAAAAGCGGGCCCAAAATAGAACCTTCCTGTTAGGAAGAGAGCCCCAGTTGTTAGGTTAGATGTGTAGGGTTAAAACTGTGATGTGCAAAGGATACATTAATGAGGCAGTTTAAAGGGGGTCTATTTGCTATTCATAAGGACCGCTAGTCATAAGGTCTGCTATTCATAAGTACAAGGCAGCTATTCATAACGTGGAAATTCTCGTACTTCCTGGTCCGCTATTCATAATGGTAAAAGAGGGTCACTATTCATAAAGAAATAAGGTTCGTTAATCATAAGGACCGCTATTCATAACGTGGGATGAGGGTCGCTATTCATAATTCATATTAAGGGTCATTAATCATAAGGACTGCTATTCATAATATGACCCTCTACTCCTATTATGAATAGCGACCCTCTTCTACTATTATTAATAGCGACCCTCTTCTTCTATTATTAATAGCGACCCTCTACTCCTATTATGAATAGCGACCCTCATTTCGTATTATGAATAGCGACCCTCTCGTCGTATTATGAATATCAACCCTCATTTCGTATTATGAATAACGACCCTCTTTCTGTTTTATGAATAGCGACCCTTTTGTAATATTATGAATAGGGACCCTTATGAATAACGACCCCGATTTCTTATTATGAATAGCGACCCTCTTCTACTATTATGAATACCGACCCTCTTCTTTGATTATGAATAGCGGTCCTTATGAATAATGACCCTTATCAATAATGACCCTTTTCTCCAATTATGAAAAGCGGACCTTATGAATAGCGGTCCTTATGAATAGCTGACCTTATGAATAGCGAACCTTATGAATAGCGGTCCTTATGAATAGCGACATTGACCCGTTTAAAGTATATTACCACCAATGAAAGCAAGTCCAAATAGGCTTATAATTTGATGTTTCTTGATACCCTTATGAAAATGTCCCATGTAATTACCATGGTTTACGGAGTAAGGAGTATTCTTTCTTTTTTCAAAAAGAAAAAAAATTGAGGGAGGGGGGGGGGGGGGGGGTTAACCCCCAAAACAACCCCTGCGCCTGACTACAATGTTACTGCACGTTCACAGTCGCCTTTCAATTCTGCATGTAGCTAAATAAAAAGAAAGCATTGATTACAATGCGTGATTTTTTTGATTTTTTTTTTATCATTTGAAAATCTACTACCTTTAATACACTTTCAACACAGTATTCCTCACAAAATCTGCCAGTCCTTGCTTATTTAACTTTAAAAGAGCATGCTGGTCTGCAAAGTAGACACAGATTAAGTTTGAACGGGGGTATGCCGCTCATGCCTCGAAATCCCAACCCATTTATAAGGGCAATTTTAGGGGATTTTTCTCGAAATAAAGGCCCATTTTTAACAATTTGTGAAAAAACGGACCTATGTTTAGGGATATTTTGTTAAAACTGGGACCCATGTTTAGGGATTGTTTTGTGTGAAAAAGTGTTCCATTAGAGCGGCACACTGCTGTCTTAATTTGTGAGTACCCCCCCCCCCCCCCTGGGGGCCCACTCACAGGTTTTTGAAGTTTGTTATATTTAGAAATTACATTCCTTCGCAAACTATAATATAAAATCAAGCAATATACTTTTTTCACACTTCACCTTTTCTTTGCCTGTAATTAGTATGCAGTCCGAAGGGTTGTTAATATGTAGTCAGTAGGGAGCTGAGGCATACATGAAGTGTAAACTGTGCTTTCGTAATACCAACAGATAACAGATTTTCTACAATATTTACTTGTATATTTTGAAGGATATTATGGAGGGAGCGTAGCGACCGAGCAAGAAGATGTTTATATTTGTATCAGTATACACGCTGCACTCAGAGTCTATACGTGTTAGGGTCTTTAAGTCAGTATTTGCTATACATTTTTTGTTTGCACCTTCAAATTTTTCCGGGGGTGGGGACGTGTCCCCCCCCCCCCCCCGGATCGCCGTCCCTGGATCATGTGACGTATCAAACATCCCCCAATCTAACTCTTTACCCTTTTTTCATATACTGTTATTCACGAGAGAACAATATGGCTTCAAACAAAGAACAATGGAAACAATATGTATACTTTTTTAAAAAGAGTTTATTCAAAAGAGTTTATTTTCCACAATTGTTATCATTAATGGAACCAAATCTTCTAATCTATCACCTGCATGTAAAACTACTAGTTTCTAGCTGTCGCTATCTTGAAGTTTGAAGTTTATTAACAACAACAAAATGTATGTACATCATAAAACAAAGTATGCACAGCAAAACAATAGAATACAAACTGCACATAATGTACAAAAACAATGAATAACTGCAAAAGCTTAATTAATGCTTACATAAAACACATGTATACGTTCAAGTTCAAGTTGTTGCTAAAGGAAATCCAAAAGTTAGCACAAGTGCTAGTCGAAATCGGTTTTCTCTGTTCACTACATATAGCATTTTACTAGTTATTACAATTATATTGTATACATCAGGCGCATACGCAGGAGGGAGGTTTTGGGGTTAACCCTCCCCCCCCCCCCTGAGTTTTTGTATGTGTATGTTTTGGGGAAAACCCCCTCCTTTTTTTTATTTTTTTATTCAGCGGCTGGCTGAGTCGTTGCGAAATTTTTGGCCCGATTTTAACCCCCCCCCCCTTGAAAAATTCCTGCGTACGCCACTGGTATACATTCAAAATGTGAGGGTATTACGAAATGAATATCTTGTTTTTTGTTCTCTAATTTTTTTAAGTAAGCTATTCCAAAGTTTCGGTCCAACAAAAGAAAAAGTGAATGTACCTTGTGTCGTCCTACAAATTGGCAAGAGAAGCATTGCATTTTGTTTTCCTGTTGTTTCATGAGACTAGTATGTTGTACAATCTAACAATAATCTAATAATGTGTGTGGCAAATTTCTATTATACAAAATTACAAATCATATACAAACGTTAAAACTGCCAGTTCATGCAACCCCAACACATCTGAAACCCCAATTGTTTAAACAGGGGTCCGGATGATGTTCTCAAGAATGAAAATGTAATAGCTCGCATCGCCATCTTCTGAGCTAAATGAATACAGTTCAAGCGAGATTTATAATTGCTTCCCCATATCTCGATTCCATAGAGTATGTAGGGCTGTATAAACGATTTATATAAGAGAACAAGGATATACTGTGGATCAAAATGTCTTAATATAAATAGCAAACTCACTTTTCTACGAACGCACTTATAAACACAATCAATGTGATGCTTCCAAGACAATGTACTATCAATTTGACCTCCTACAAAAGATGCCACGCTAACATCATTAATGTCCGTATTAGACAGTCTAATGACACCATTTAAATTAATTGCCCGCCCGTCGTTTGTTTTTAATAAACATATAATTAGTTTTCTTTAAATTGATGGTGAGTTTATTAGCATCGCGCCATTTTTTTATTGCATCTAGTTGCTCATTAACCTCATTTACATCAATTTCAATTTGATTATCATCAAAAGTGTGAAAAATATTTGAATCGTCTGCAAACAATGCAAAACAAGTACAACAAGGTTAATCATTAATATACACTAAAAACAATGTAGGACCCAGAACTGACCCCTGCTGCACGCCGCACGTAATAGTCTTTTGGGTAGATTTGGCCTCCTTATAGCCGAGATGTCCGAGAGCGATTCAAGAGGTAATTAGGAAACCATTGGAAAGCAATACCACGTATACCATAATGCGCCGTCTTTTCTAGCAAAATATCTGATTTATAGTGTCAAACGCCTTCAAGACTGCTCTCTACTATATGCTCCATTCTCAAACACGTATATCCTATTGCTTGTTTCAGTTTCATGCAATATGCTCTGACCGCTTGGACAGGTGCATGTGAGAGGAAGGCCAGAAACAGAAAATATGTTACAATATCAATCTATTATGCCTCCTCTCCCTTTTGGTATAAATCTAATGATTCATCATAGCCAGAAGTGCCTCTCTATCCACTGGGCCACCACTAGCCTCAGGAACTTGAATAATATTGCCTCTTCTAAAGCTCCCCTTATGACTGAATTCTGGACTGTCATTATCAGCGTCCTGATACCATGAATTTGAAGGTGAAGATGGTCTGGCAGCAGGTTTACGAGCAGGGACACCATCTCCTCCTGACTCTTTAATTGGCATCTTTGGCTTCGCGCACCCTCTGCGTCACTACCTTCTTCAGGGTGATATTGTGTATTACGTCTAGATGTTTCCTGAGAACTGGCAGGTCTATGAAACCATGAGAACAAATCTGACATTCATGGGGTTTCTTGTCCTTGTGGACATACTGGTGCTTTACCAGGCTACCCTTCCTCAGAAATGACTTACCACACACATCACATGTATGTGACCGAATGTTGTAATGCCAATCCATATGCACCTTCAACATGCCTCGAGCTTGAAATGCCTTTCTACAAAGTTCACATTTGAAAGGCTTGTTAGCGGGGTCTTTGGAATGGATTTTCATATGGGCAATTTGGTGACTCGTGCGCTTGAATTTCTTCCCGCAAACGTCGCAGTGGTACCTGTAGACATCACTATGGACAGTAAGATTGTGCTCTTTCAGATTGGCTTGACTCTTGAAAGCTGATCCACAGACTTCACAACGGCAATGACCAGCATTGGAATGGACCCTTTTCTTGTGGACTTTAAGTTGATAATCCATGAGGAAGCTTTTTCCACATTCCTCACATTTAAATGCACTCTCTATATTATGACTTTCTTGATGAAACTTAATCTCGCCGTTGGTGTAGAATCGTTTCCCACACAAATCGCAAATGTACTTTATCTCTTTGATGTGCACGTCATTCATGTGCCTCTCAAGACTTTGTTTGCTAGTAAGAGTTTTACCACATGTTTCGCATTCGATTAGCTTTGATTTATCATGATGCTTTTTCATATGATGAACGTAATAATACTTTGACAGATAGGTTTTATCACATATCTTACAATAGTATTTCTGCCGTTCTGTTTTGTCCTTGTGGGTTTCGACATGTGTTATGTATACACCTTTCTGCTCGCAAATTTTACCACATGTACTGCACTTATACTGCTGCCTATATTCCTTATGACTTTTGCGCATGTGTTTCCTCCGATCGCATTTTGTCTCAAATTGCAAATCACAAAGGAAACATACTATGGCATCTTCGCCATTTTCTGTTGATTTTTTACTGGTTGTAAAGTCGTTTTCGTCATCGCCAACATTTAAATTGCTTTCTTCCTTTGTTCTTTTTTCTGCAGTTTCATGGATTGCCTTTCGTTCAATCATTTCACTTGGCTCACACGTTGCCTCCTGTGATTCATGGACCTTCAAGTCAGCTGTCTGTCTTTCCTTTTTCTTTCCCATGTGATGGTCGGTAGAGGCATCTTGATTTTCTTCTACCCCCTCAGCAGCATTTCCCTGGCCCTCATCCCTCTCTGATATCGCCAATGCATTGCCAGTCTTCTCCTTTAGTTCAGCTTCACTGATCTCTGACTCTGACATGGGCATCGTTGCTGAGGTTTCTCTTTCTCTATCTTCTAATACAAATTCTACTTCTCTCATTAGAATGAGATTTTCTTCACGCTCTTCTCCAACTTGCTTTGTTTGTTCTTTCAATTTTTGCATATCTCCTATATCTCTTTTCTTCCTCCTTGCGACCTTCTCCCTCGTTGTTTGCCTTCTTGCTTCTCCGAGGCCTGATGTCTCAGAGCTTTTGTGTCAGATGAAAGGCATTTTTCATCCTTATTTTCTTTTTTTTGCCTTTTTGTACTTTTCAGTTCCTCAAGTTTCTCCACCATTTCAGAGGGAGTCATGTTGTTATTATGATCTTTGCGTAAGTGGGCAACTATTTTAGCCTTTCTACGAAATGACTTCCAGCATTGGTCACAATTGTATACATGCTGAATGGAGTTCTTAGGCTCTGTACAATCATGCAATTTGTGCAGATCCAAGTCCCATGTGCTGTTTAAGATCAAATGGCAATCTGGGCATGGGTGTTCCTCCCTCAGCAGCTGAGTTGCACTTGGGCAGCCCCTTTCTACCACTAGTGCGGTGTATGGTGTTTGAGTGTCATCATCATTTCCATCATCAGGTTCTGTCGTCCAAGCAGCAGAATAATTATCCTGGTCGTCATCGTACTCGATCTTGATCTCCTTGGAATTTTGGTGTTGTGAAACAGTAGCTGGGGTAACCGATTTTCCTCTACTAGGGACAGTATCCTCTGTCTGTACTGGCTGAGCCTCACCATGCTCTGTCTTAATGTGCTGTTCATCGTCAAAGTGAATGGATACTGAGAAAAGAAAAGAAAAGAACAAACAGCTATAATGCAATACGAAACCTAAAACTTTAGTATTTTCATGTCATAACTAATGCTGCATAATAAGTACTACCATTCAGCTAATTGACATTTTGTATCTTTTCATGGTTCACAATTGGACAAAGCAACTTGCCCAAGATTTTGTAGCAAATGCTGTTTTCTACTTCAATATCTATTGGTAATACCTTCCCATAGTGTATCAAGGCATAGTAGTTCTGTATCTATTGAAGGAGAAGTTCACCTTGATATAACATTATTTTCAATTAAAGAAGAAAAATGAGAATAATTGGTCAGTGAAAGATAGAAAAAAGAGTATAAAACAAGATTCATGGCTGTTTTGTTGTTGATAGTTCAAAAATCAGTAGGAGGTATGTGAACTGCTTAAAGGGATCGTTTAACAATGTTAAATCTGAGATACACGGTCCTACATGTTACCAGTGTCTGTGACAGGTCAGGCGCGGATCCAGGGGGGGGGGGCCGAGCGGGCCTTGCCCCCCCCCCCCGCAAAAAAAAAAAGAGAGAGAGAAAAGGAAAAGAAGGGAAAGGGAAAGAGGAGATAAAGGGAAGGACAAAAGAGGAAGAAGAAAAGGAAAGAAGGGGGATATCAGTTGCAATTTTCCCGCCAACAAGTTGTGGATCGGGGGGGGGGGGGGGTCCAAAATGACCTTGCCCCTCCACCCCCCCCCCCCCCCAGCTCACCTAAAAGAGAGATAAGGAAGGGAAGGAAAAAGGAAAGAGGAGAGAAAGGGAAAAAAGAGAACGAAGAAAGGTAAGGGATATCAGGTGCAATTTCCCGCCAACAAGCTATAGATCGGAGGGGTGGGGGGGGAGCATTGGCGTACTGATAGGGGAGGGGGGGGGGGGGGAGGGGCTTTGGATAAATAGAATTCAAACGTGGTTTTTGTCTAATTCCATAACGGTGGTTTACAAATAATGCTGAAATGAGATAATTTTCCGAGATTTTTCCCTCACTTTATGCGTTTGTTGGAAAATGACTAATTCCTAAATTTACAGCCAGGCAAGAAAATGCTTCTTGAGATGCCTACATACATGTATCAGAGCCCGTGGAACGGCGGGGATCGGGATCTCGAGCCCCCCCCCCCCCCCCCTCCCCCACACTTTCTTTGAAAAAGTATATTAAAGAGAAATAGAAAGAAAGAGAGCGAGAAAGAAAAATAGTTAACTGCCAGTGTCACATTATGATGGGGTATCAAAAGATGCTCATCTGACCATGATTAAATGACTAAAACCCCAAGGGCTCTGCCCCTGGATTCCACCTAGGGCCCTAAGGCGGGCCCTTAGATGCTCATCTGACGGTCATTTAATGCCTAAAATCCCTGATTTCTGGGGGCTCTGCCCCCTAGACCCCACGCCAAATAGTGTCCTGCCAGTGTCAAAAATAATAAGGTATCAATAATGCTCATCTGACCGTAATTTAACGCCTAAAATCCCTGAGCTTCCGGGGCTCTGCCCCCTGGACCCAACCAAGAGCCCTTAGGCGGGCCCCTTGATTCTCATCTGACCGTAATTGAGTGCCTAAAACCCTTGAGATTCTGGGGCTCTGCCCCCTGAACCCCGAGCCAATTAGTGGCCTGCCACTGTAACAATTAGGTATCAAAATAATGCTCATCTGACGTAATTATATGCCTAAAACTCCTGAACTTCCGGGGTTGACAAGGTATCAACATATGTTCATCTGACCGCAGGCGCGTAGCCAGGGGGGCGGGGGAAGGGGGGGGGGGGGAGTGGTCCTCCCATAACATGGGGCCAAAAAAAGAGAGGAGTGAAAGGGAAGAGGAGGTAGGAAGAAAAGGGAATAGACAAAGAACTTTATTGAAATTCAGACAACGATTAAGAGTCGAGAACGGTACAACGAATCGTCTTCTCTCTATAATAATGTAATGAAACGTCAAAGCTTCAGCGCTTCGCGCGGAAGGGAGGGGGGAAA
>JAVYIG010015014.1:0-38321 GCA_035222895.1 Strongylocentrotus droebachiensis | reverse complement strand
CAGTTGCACTGGACTAGTTTTTCTTTCTGGAATGTTCGGATAATTTCGTTATTATAATGGTGATATTACAGTAAAAATTGCGTGATTTAGGGTACGTGTTCTTAAGTGACCTAGTGCATAAAAGTGTTAACACAATCACGTAAATTTCAAGTGTTTGAAGAACGTAAATCTTTACCTCGACACCTTGATATTGACGTAATTTTCACGTGAAATTTGTTGATTGGGTCCCCCCCCCCGTTTTTTTTTTTTTTTTTTTTTTTTTTTGTTTGGGGGGGGGGGGGAGTTTTCAGATAAACAAAATATTTGTTGTTAGTCAATATGTATATGGCTAATGTGAATATAGATAATGAAAACAACAATACTCACTTCACTAGCAGCACCATTACCCAGACCTTACAGCAAGGTCTGTTATATCTTCCTCCAATTCAAACATTGAACCTGTAAAGAAGACGTATTACATACATTGTGCATGATGGGATGGACCGTTGAGATATTATAAACGTGACATTTAGTCTGCATAGCAAAAAACGACGTAGATAAGAGTATACAGTTCTTTAAATTGCGTTCAATATTCAAATATAGCACAACATTATGTTGTGATAACCAAAACAGTGAAAATAATGCGTTTAATGAAGAAAATCAGAAATAGAAACACAGAGAAAAATTACAAAAAAATACAAAACAAACACCGAACATAGTAATGTTTAGAAATAAGGATGTTTGAAAAACCAAATACACCCCCTCCCCCTGTGATAAAATGGTGCATCTATATAATTATCAACACTGTTTGAGCTTCATGTTATTAAAAATGTCTTTGAGAAACGCATATTAGGGCCCCTTTTTTCCTTGATCAGGTGGTCATATAGATGACATTTAGAGGACAGAAAAGACGTAACGATTATATAAGGATAACAAGTACATCAAAACGGTGTCCGTATGTCTCCATTGGTACAAGTTTACGTCTTGAAGATGACTTTTTTTAACCAATAACATTATGTTAAGATTTAATTCCGTAAGATGTAACTATTGATACAAGTTAACACGTCAAAATATGACGTCCCCATGACGACGTACGCAGGTGCAAGTTTACGTCTTTTTGACGTAAAATGACGTAATACAAGACCTAAAAAAGACGTGAGTTTTACCTGTTTTTGCTATCAGGGTAGTGACCCAAGTATGAGGAAATGGTGTCGGGCCTACTTAACCGGATTTCCTTTCGGGTGCTCTTTTCTTAGGCACTCTACATTTTCTACCAACATTATTTGGCACATGTCATTTATTTGTAAACCTTAACAAGCAGTGTAAGTTTCGTTTGATTTTGTAAAACTACAAAAACTGAAGTTTACCTTTAAAAAAATAGCTTTTATCCCGGAGATATAGGTTCATATGTATAGTGTCATTTAAATTACAACAAAGACAAACAAAACAACATTGCGTATTTTCTCAATATACTAACCACTGGATTCTCTCATGATGACAGATACAGAATCGGTGAGATATTCCTCTTCATGTTCAGTACGTGTTTGATATTCATCAACATGCTGTCTTTGCTCTACGTCTCCATGAAGAGCGCGTCGTAGGGCATGGACTATATTGTGCTCATACCTCGAACGATCAATCATACCAATAACAAGCTTCTCAGGAAACACCACTCGTTTATCTTCACAGGGTACAGCCTTGCCTGGTTTGTACGACAATATTTCATGTCGTAATGCATCCCTCTTTTTCTTAATTCCTGCGTTGGAAGTAGCCCATCTTTGTACAAACTTCGCCCTGAATACGCGAACAAACCCGGTACACGCTCAATAGCATACATCCGTCGTATTCTTTCTATGTAAGCACGCTGCGTAGGTCTAGTTATTGCATGGTGTAGGGTTTTCTATAGACATCGTCGTTTCATGCATGCAAAGGGAGGCGTATGGGGGAATTCCAATTAATATTCAACCCAAAGACTTACGGTATGAAATACAAATTCATTATTTTAATCACATAATCTGCCGACCCGCGCAAACGCACACATAGTACAATAATTATCTCCATGTTAATGGTGGAGGCAAAATTTGTGCCATATAATATTCGTTTGTCCAATCTACCAATGTTGGAGCCTACCATCATAGTTAATCCTATAATATAGATGTAACTATTCCTAATTATGCATTATAGTTCGACACAATTAACCATCAAAACATAGGAGAGGGGTATAAATATTACAAATATTACTGTAAGGTATCGATGATGTGTAGGGTATGGTCTTCATGCCTGAATCTATAATTCTCTTGTCACTTAGGGGAATGAAACCCATTTTATTTTATAAAAGCAAAAAATATATAAAAGAAAATATGTATTGCAATATGTACCTGTCCATTTAGTTTATTTAGGGTTAAAAAGTGATTTTTAATTTAAGCTAACAAATAAGCATATATTTTTTTTAATCTTTTTCTTCTGTTCTCACCCAGCCCATAACGTATGTACACTTCTTAATGGTGAGCGGCTTTATCTTTTATTGGCAGCATATTGTGCTTTCAAAACTCTAAGTTCGGTATTTATGTAGTAAAATCATAATTTCTTAGATATTTCGATTTCATGCATGTTTACATTTCTCCATAAATCTTGCTTTTTATAGCAAAGGTGATTTGGCAATGTCATAAGAAATCGACTAGTCCTTTTGGACGACAAGAACAAAAAGATATGATGAAGGTCAAGTACCTAAAGCAACACCTCCCCCGCCCCCCCCCCCCCTCTTTCTCTCGTAGCAGCAGTGGTTAATTCAATTTGCCTAGAATTTCTAGTTTTACAGCCATGTCGTATATTGTTCCAAAAGTATAGCCGCAAAAGCGTTGAATAAATTTCAGCCAAATCTTGGAGTAAATTATTTATTCCCTTATAAAATTGAGGCGTAAATCTATCAGCATCGGAAAATATAGACAAACCATCAACAAACAATAGGTTGGTCGTGTTACATGAAATTGAGGGAAACTAGAGCAATTAAACGCGGTGGTAGAAATAATAGCCGTCGATAGTTGTACCAATTCACGCGTGCAAAAGATAGCCCATCCAAAGTGCGCTAACGTGTGGATTTGCCAATTTGATGAGTGTATAGATCACAGTGTATACATACAACCACTGTACCATGTACGTGTTAAGAACGCTCTGTGTGTCGTGTATACATCCACTAGGCATCAACGCAGCTATCGTTACCAAAATGGGCCTGATGTGTATTTACTTATTTTTTGTCGGGGGGGGGGGGGGGTGTGAATAGTGAACTAAAAGGGTAAATACTAATGTTTTGTAAGTCTGCAAGCGTTTTGTATAACCTATGATTTAAACAAATCTTACTCGTAATTGTTTTAAATGGCATTATTTCTTAATTGGCAAGGCATAACCAGAAAATAAATGGGGACCAGGTAGGATGACGAAAGCCATCGTATTGGTAATTGCTGTGTGCCCTCACGGTGAACATTTAGTAGGAATACTGGAGACTGGAGATGGTGCACATTGTACGTGAATTAATACGATAACCGGGGTAATAATATATGTAAAGCATTTAGAGACGGTATTTCGTAGTAAGCGGTATATCAATTCAGATTGTTATTATCATAACTCTAAGGTACACCTGAAATACGATCGGAAAGGAAAGGATATGTGTATTATAATAAATCCAAATTAAGAGTGTTGGTTTTCCAAGGACATTGCCTTTGGCAGTTTATTTACACCGTCTAAGTAAAAAGAAACTCTCACATTTCCATTGATCCATTTTCAATGATGTTAGGCATGATCGGGTACATTGTCCAAAAAGATGACGAGTACGTATGTCACGCCAAACGGGAAATAATTTAATATTAAAGGATTATATATTTAATGCGAAATAATATGCATCCATAAACTTGTAATGCGTAAACCTTAAATTTGTATATGCATACACTTAATAATTTAAAGTTTTGTTGTCTTCTAAATCTTCATGCATTACTCTCAATGAAAAAATGTTGTGTTATTTCTATTCATTAAAATGTTAAGCGTCTTTTAAAATATATAACTTTGCTTATGCCTTATACGTTGTTTACAGATTTTTAAAATGTATACACGTTGAGTGTGCCATGCAGGCACAATAGTGAGCACTATTTTAATTTTATTTTGCTCCCGAAAATTTGAACATCGCGCCGGCCAGGGGGGGGGGGGGGGGGGCATATCCCTAAAAAGGTTAAATTAACGTGTTTGTAAACGTTTTTTTTCCGGGGGGGGGGGGGGGCGGGCCCCCTTGATCCGCCACTGGTGCCATGCATGGTGGGAGATAAGACTGTGAATTTCGTCAGCCTGGCCGCGTCGTGTGTGCAAGGATAGCTCACAATAGGCAAGACCATATATGCTGAAGAAAAAAAAACTTTTCACGGCAAACAAAGAGACACAACATTAAAAAGGGTCTCTTTTCAACCAAATGTTCTCAACTACCCTTAAATCATCAACAATACCTCCTGCTGCTCATAAATGAATTAAATACAAAAGACCATTCGTGAGAAGAAAGAGAGAGAGAGTGTGTGTGTGTCCTCGAATGTGGAAGCGCGCGCGCGTGTGTGTGTTTGAGAGATAGGACGTGATGATAGACACCACAGAGGGAAAGGTGTGAGAGAAGGATACGTAGAGATCAACTAACTTATTGCACATATCAATTTATTTTGATGGATATTGATAATAAATGACAATTATGAAACTGATTTAGGGTGTATTTAATGCCACATATTATAACAATACACCAGTTTACGGTTACATCAGTGCGCATGCGCAGACAGGCTGACCTCAGGTCATTGGCTTTGAAACAAAGCCAATGACCTGAGGTCAGTGGTATTTATGCGTAAATTAAGATTGCGCCCATGCAAATGATGATGTGCGCGCACAACGCAGCGCGCAGGCAGTGATATCATCATAATTTGCATGGGCGCAAACTTAATTTACGCATAAATACATGACCTCTAGGTCATTAGCTTTGTTTAAAATGGCGCACACAACCGTAAACTGGTGTATACACCAGTTTACGGTTACATCAGTGCGCATGCGCAGACATGGGCGCCATTTTAATTGGCGAGTAAACAAAGCCAATGACCTAGAGGTCATTTGGTTTGTGCCTAAATTAAGATTGCGCCCATGCAAATTATGATGTGAGCGCACAGCGCAGCGCGCAGGCAGTGATGTTATCATAATTTGCATGGGCGCAATCTTAATTACGCACAAACCACTGACCTCTAGAGGTCATTGGATTTGTTTACTCGTCAATTAAAATGGCGCACATAACCGTAAACTGGTTTACTATAGGATTGAACACTGGTGTCGATAGATGGCGCAGTGGCATTTGAATCCACCAAATTGCCCCTGATTGTCAAAAACTTCATATCAAGTTAAGTTTAAATTCAACAAAGAATTGTAATGAAAAAGTACAAGTTGTATAATTCTTGCCAGCGGGGCACTTGTAGGAATGCTGCCCTTCCCTCATCAAGGGGGTATGCGCCCTAGGCATATGATCATTATCAGATCCGCCCTATCTAGAAAGGTTTTTTTTTTTTTTATTAATTTCATTTATGAGCAGCAGGAGGTGTTGTCGGTGATTTAAGGGTAGTTGAGAACATTGGGTTGAAAAGAGACCCTTTTTGTTGTGGTCTCTCTTTGTTTGCCTTGACAAAGAATTGTATAAGGTGAAAAGTGATTGTCATAAGGTTATTTCACTTGTTGGCATTCAAGAGTCCCATTTAAAAAAAAATGGGGGGGGGGACCCCTCTGAGATTCTTTCTTAATCCCTATCTCTATCTCTCTCTCTCTTTTTTTTTTTCTTTTTCTCTTCGTATACTATTCCTCTTTGTTAGTTTCTTCATCGCATATTCGTATTCTCGGTTATTTTTTCTGTTCATACTTTCCTTCATTATGTCATTATCTTACCATTATATTAAACTCTGAAATATAACCAAACCCCTTTGCATGAATAATGAAAATATTTTGCCTTTATTCTTAAACTGTTTTTATCAAGTTTTACTAAAAACCTGTACATATCTTTACTTGTTGAATTTGAATAAGCCAGTTCAGAGGTTGTCATAGAATCTGCAGTCTCTGTCAACACATACGGGATGTTTTAAAACATTAGAACGAGAATTTGATTGGTTATATCGTTAAAAGGTACTTCATTTTTTCCATTAAATTTCTTAGATCATATTGCAAAAGTATATTGTACATTTTGTTTTAATTTTGTTAAGATTTTGGTTAGAAGTAAAAGTTGAGATATGCTTTGGTAAAATGTAGCATGATTTTAAATGTTACAACATTGAAATGTATAGACTAACGCAACTAACGTAACATAGTAAAAGGTATAACATATACTTGTCATCCAATATCCATTACAAAGATAAAGAATGTATGTAACTAAAATAATTTATGTTTGCAATACCAGTGATATATAGGTAAGTCATTATACGCATTTTCCTATGAGAATTGTTTTGTTCTTTGGTTACATGTCAGTCAATATATTCTAAAACGTTCTTGGTTGTAATGGTATGTCTTTTCTAAAGATATGGTACTTATATTTTCCTTAACAAAATTAGGAACGTACAACATACTTATAACGTGAGAAGCATTGAAATATATAATCATGGTGACAGTATTGCATAGACTAAATTACGATTCTACAACTATGATTTGTAACGAAACATGGGGAAAATAATGGTTTTTAACCTGTTTCTCCCCAAACATATCGGTGCGGTTAGTATATGCATGTGATACAATTTGTCTTTGGAGACTAAATCAAATTGGACATCTAAAGACCTTTTTTACGGTAAAACATATACATAGCAAATTCATATCACAATGTAATATAAAAGAAAAATATTTAATGGAAAACAGTTAAACCAATACAAATGGAGAAACTTCCGTGTATCTTGAGCTCTTTTCAAGCAAACTCTTTGAGCGTACAGCGATCATTTGATATTCAATGCATTCATTCTAACATGTTCATATCTCGATTTGATATAAAATAAATATATTTACAGTGGGAACCAGTAAGAACAATATACATTGAGAAACTTTGATGTATTATGAGCTTTTTTTTTCTATCAAACTCTTTAGCATAAAGAAAGTGTTTAATATTCAATATATTAAAACTTTGTTGTCTACATAGAGTTAGTTCACTTTGTACATGAATATACACGTGATGCGTGGCATATATTTGAAAAGAAGACTCCTAAGAGATGCGGTTGCCAAATTTGATTACTGCTTTTGTTTAATTCGACATCTGTTGTGTTGATTCAATGCCTTTATATTGAAATTATACATTAGATTCCATTTATAAATGTCCAAAGCAATGATTATGCTAATGCAAAATGTGCTGATAACACACGATGAACATAATGCACATTGTTTATGCTAGGCATTCATATTGATTTCGCAGGTCTAACACTGAATTATATATACATAATTAAGCCAAAGAACATTCAGTTTTTTAAATAAATTATCCTTAGGAGTATTTTAATTCTTGACGTTCCTTTGATGAAGTCCTTTGCATAACTTTATATCTGACACTACGAACTTCAGAGCCGCCGTCATTGCGAGGACTCAGGCGTACGGGCTCGGACACTATGTTGACCTTACGATTTATAGATTTGACTCTCAGTTTGTAAAACATGGTTATGTATTTTTGTTTTCGTTAATGGCTATACGTTATTAGTATCTTACAACAAAAATCCTGTTAATCTATCAAACACTTTCCTTGATAATTGAGACTGTATAGAAATGTTAATTGTTCAATAGCCATTATTATGCAAGATGCAGAATATATCTCGATGTAGTCATAGTGATTGACTTGTCAATATACTTCCAAGTGTTGTTAAGGTTATTTGGGTATTAGCAAGTTTCATAGACGTATACAGTTGTAGGAAATATGTATACGGTCACAATATAGAGTGTCTGTACAGGTTTATCAACCAAATGCTTTTTGAGGAACATCAATGATTAATTTCAGGAAGAAAAGAATCAATAGATTATCCGAAGATGTCTCAGTCACGGCAAGATTAGAAAGCAGGTCGCTATAGTTAATGGTGACATATTCTACATCCCTTTCATCCAATGTGTCAGATCCCTCGTCAAACGCCTTGGCAGAAGATACATTTATGGACGTTTCTTGTAAATCATCTGCGAAACTGTTGGTTGGTGATTCTTTAGAATGCTGGTCCATGCCTTCACTCACTTCCCCCCTGTGTTTCTTGAAGGACTTGTCGTCTTCAGGAGGTTGATCACTGGTTGATGTAGTTGTCTGTGTCTTTTTCTGTACTCCTAAGGACCCTTGCGCTTCAACTACTCCCTGAGGGTCTTCAGGTCCAGTTGCTCCTCGTTCTTTTTAGGGATAGAAAGTACAAAGATTGACATCGGTGTTATTTGATACAAATCTTAAAATGTTATTCTATTTTCCCCTAATTTGGGATAATATCAACAAATGTGACCAGAACACCCACCTCATGCTGAACTTTGTCAACGTAGATTCACAGATCTTACCATACCAACGCGTTTTGAGGATATCATAACATGTATGTGTTGGAACTTGTTTAAGCGTTTCCTGTCGAAAACCATTCATTTAAATGAAAGGCATATCTTCTTTATACTATTTGATAATCCTTAATCCAGTATTGACTAATGGTAACTTTTATTTAATTCTTAGTGTACAGTTGCTAAGTTTCTCACCATAGAGCATATAATCGGATGAGCCATGTACACCATCAGTGGTGTGGTTTGATACCTCTTCAGAAAGTTGTTCTATGCATTCACTCGCCTCATCTCCGCGGTTCTTGCCGGACCGGTCGTGTGCACGAGGTTGATCAGTGTTTGCAGTAGTCTCTCGTGCCTTGGTTTGTGTTTCTGACGACCCTAGCGTTGCAGATATACTACCTATCCCGAATAGCTGTTGAGAACCCTCTATTTTATGAGAGTGTTCTGGTCCGGCTTCTCTTCCTGCTTTTTGGAGATAGTAAATATCAAGAGACTAGCTTCAGTGCTCTTCAACACGAGCTGGAACAGAATAAATGATAGCAATTATCCTTTGAGTGGACCCCCCCCCCCGGAAAAAGAAAATCAACTTGCAAAATTAAATTAAATGAAGGTGAGGTAAAACAATCTGACAAACGACATGATGACACACATACAAACATAAACCTGTATATCCTGTATATTCATGCGACATGATGTAAACTTTTCAAGTGGCATTACCAGGCAGATGAAAACAGAGAATTATCATTATAATGACTGCTTTAATAACGATACGTTGTCCTTGGTTCTGGTTATGTAGAAAGGAGGCATAGAGTAGAAATTCATTTCCGATTTTTATTAGTATCACGAATTAAATGAATTTATTAAAATAATTTCATGGTGATCTTACCTTGTGGAAAATAATGGTCAGCAAGGTCTAACAACTTTGCAGCCACAAGCGCCCTCCTTAGTTCAATCCGTTCATCTTCTCGGGACACACCTTTTCTCCATTGGTTCAGCATGCGATGGGTTCCTCTACTGGTGACCTGTTCGTATCTCATGTTTGTTTTGAGAGCTCTCGCTATGTCACCCTGTATAATTCCTAACTGACTACCGAAGCTATCGATTTTGGCCTCATCGTAAAGATCATCGGCTATCTGCTTCAAGATGGTTGCAAACTCATCATTGGATAGTTTCGCCCTGAATTGTATGAACAAATAAGACAAATTAGAGGGCACATTTCTTATTGTTTCGGCATATACAGGTATACAAATTATATTTAATAAACGTGTCATTAAATAAATACGCAAAACCACCCACAATATGTTATGATAAAAATATCCACATAAAAATGAAGTTCAATACGTGGTTTCGTTTGCAGAAGGATGTCCCAACATTGACAGATGCAAAATATGATGTAACACACAGATTAAAGAAGAATACAAATTGGAAGTAGACGAAGAAGTAGTAGGAGAAGAATAAGGAAACGAAGCAAACAGTTATGAGGGGAAGGTAAAAGAAAAAGAGAAATAATGAGGTGGATTTAGGAGGAGAATAAGAAGAACAAGATAAAAAGAAGAAGAAGTTGCGGAAGAAGGTGAAGAAGAAGGAGAAGAAGAACAAAAATAAAAAAGAAAGATAGGAAAAAAGTGAAGAGGAAGAGAATCATTAAGATCATAAAGAACAATACAGAATAAAAGGGAGTTGGAGGAAAAAAACAAGAAGAAGTGATGTTTAATGTGATTTAAAGTTGATGTTTCGAATTTTGAGCTAAAATATACCATGAATGACTAAAATGGTTAAAAAGCACTATTTTTAGAAATCAGTGTAGTAAATTGACAACTGCTGAATTTCAGAGTACTTCATGCTATCAGAAAAGTGAACAAAAAGTTTAACTACAAAAGTTTCAACTTACTCAGCTTTTGATGCATTGCTCCCTTCTGATGAACAGACTTCTCCCCTTGAATAATCTTCAGAGGAAGTTATTCCTGTCATGAATGTAAAACAAATCGATTTGATTGAATTAGTTAAGTTATACAAAATGAACATTTTTATTCCCAAATCGGCTGTGGTATTCTGGCAGTAAAGTAAAAATTAATAATTAAATTATAATTAAAACTAAAATAATAGAATCGTAACATTACACAATATTAATGCATTACAAATAATATATTTTTTGTCAACTCCCCGGGCTATGTTTAGATTTGTTTCAGCTAAAGACAGTTTAACAGTGTTCATGATAAGATTGTGATAGATTGTATTGAATATATTTTGTAAAAGGCTGAAAGAAAAAAACTTAATCTCAAGATATTGACATGCTAGAGTGAAGAAACTCATAAAAAATAGTGCAAAATGGTCTCACCGTCCTGAGCTTGTTTTCCTGGAGTCACCCAGCGAATGAAACTCCATTGATGAGTCTCTGCTTTCTACTTCCGCTCTGCTGATCGTATCTCACTTTCTAGTTGAATTTTAGTTCTCAGCTTCCAGTTCTCACGCTCAAGCTGTTTATTATAATCAAGCTCCTTCTTCCAGCTTAATTTCTCCTGACCGTTTGTCCTTCTCACATTGCACTCTGTCTGTCCCTCTTTCTTTTCTGGTCTCTCCAACTTGCTGTCTTAGAGTTATCCCATTTCGCTCTTTCTCCCCTACGATTTCTGTCAAATTGTCTACTTGTTGTTGATTAGACTCGAGTTTTTTCGCCAGTGCTGCCAACGAGCGCTTCTCTGTTTCACCTCTGGCTCTGTCTTCCTCTCTTCCTTTCTTTAGCTCTTCAACTTGTTGTCTTAGAGTCCTCTCAATTCGTTCTTTCTCCCCTACGATTTCTGTCAAATTGTCTACGTGTTGTTGCTTAGACTCGAGTTTCTTCGTCATTTCTGCTGCCAAGGAGTGCCTCTCTTTCTCTGATCTCGCTCTTTCGTCGTACGTTTCGGTCTGTAGTCGCTCGACGTCACGTCTTGCCGTCTCCTCTGTATTCTGTAATTTGTCTTCCAATGTTCCGATGCGCAGCTCTTTTGATTTAAGTTTCTCCTTCAGCTCTAGCTCTAGTTGTTTGTATATCGATATATCGCGCTTTGCAACTTTCTCACTTCTACTCAAATTCATTTCAACTTGCTTTCGCTTTTCTTTTTCGCGTACCATCTCGCTCATAAGTATTGCATTGTCGTTGACAAGGCTTACATGACTTGCTAAGGATTCTTCATATTTCTGTTCAATGTCCTTAATTTCGTACTGTAGTGATCTCTTTTCCTGTTTTACGTTTTGGACTTCTTTAAACATCGTCTGGTTTGGTTCTTCTGCCTCTTTCTTGGTTTCGTCATAGAGCAACTCACATGGATTCGTGCATACGTTCTCCAGTTCATTAACTGCTAACGCTCTGTCACCTTCTTGAAGGCATCCATGTATTAGGTCAAGCCACTGCAACTGATCCTCATCTGAGAGAATGTGATGATCCAGATCTACTTCGTAAATATCAGTGATCCCGAGATGATTCAAATCAGTTTTCGCTTTTTCGATGGCTTCACGTCTCCCGGTAGAGCGTATGGCACAGAGAGGGACGCAACCTATTCATTCGAAACATATGCAATGAGTGATATAGAAATTAAATCCAAAGTGATGATGATGTTTTGACTTCTTTTTAACACAAATACGTCGCCTAATCTCCCTTTTTTTTTGGGGGGGGGGGGTGTACTTTGACATAAAATAATGGAAATTATCTGCAATGCTTCATTCATATATGTTTGTGTTGTACAAAACTATCCTTAATTGTTGTGTGGCATCATTATGAGTTTACCGCCATATTTGAATTGTAAATAGAATGGACTAAATCGAATTAGAGAAGCAGGGGGCAATACAGGATAACAAGACGACATAGAAGATGAAACGAGCATTACACCTAGAGAGTCAGAAGATATAATTCTATATCTGTGACAATGAAAAATAAATGTAGCATTCATGGTAGGGAAATGACTTGGGACAATCGGGATACAAAAGCCTAATGGCATTGTTTATGATATCGTTAGATTATAACGACTGCGATCGACAAAAATAAAATCGTGTCTTTTTTGTCATCGTTGGCTTTTGATTGTCCTTATGTATTTTACAAAAGCCCATGGTTAGAGTAGCAACGTCGATCATGTCAATACGAGGCGGATTACGTTTTTTGTGAATAGTATAATATGAAATATTAATACAGACAACTAAGACAAATACTTAAAATCAAGGTCATATTACTTGTAGAAAGTGCATATAATATGACATGAATAATAGTTGATCATCGTAGGTTCCTTGTCCTAGTCATAACTGATCAAATGTATTCGTATGGAGGTGTCATTATCGTTACATACCTACAAATTTAATTGCACTGATAATAAGACCAACAAACGTTATTATATGTACACAAAAAAGGTCAACTTTCATTATACAAAAGCTTCCCAAGTGAAGGTAAATGAGATATCAAAAGTCTAATTGTTTACGAATTCAAAATCTTATTTCCATGTATTTAGTTTATATTATTGTCCTAACTATCATAATGGATTAGGATCAAACTTACCTGTTATCTTCTTTATCGTCTCGATAACATTAGGAAAAAACGGAAAATCCTTCGGGCTAAAGAAAACAAAAAGAAGACAATGGTACGATTCAAAATTATAATTATTCACGTGTTAATGAATCAAATGTTAATGTATACAAATTGCATATAAATCAATTTTGCCTCCCCAAACAAGTTAGACCCCCTCACACTAAAATAAATTGCATGGTTTTGTTATACACTACTGAAACAATTAAAGTACCCGCTCGAACATGCAACCTTAAGAAAAGGCATTTTTTCACTCGGTCGCCAAGCCCCTTTCGAAAGTAATATTTCTTGCCCCCACAAGACAATAACCAATTTCAAATTAAACCTTTCGGATTGTTTGTTCTCGAAAACGTTTCAACCCTTCAAAACGTGAATTTATCTTTAATTGGACACTGTGATCAAGGAATTTAATTTCTATTTAATTTCTATACATACAAAATACGGCGAATGTTGCCGACACGCTGTCTTCCAGAGGCGATAATATTGGGGTCGTGTATTTCCCTCTAGTAAATGCTCATTTAATTTTATCGGGCCTCCTTTGCGATACCATTGTTTTGCAGTATAACGGATAACTCTTATCGCTAGTAATTTGAAAATATAACACTTCAACATAAGATTATCTGACTTCTTGTTAGTTTGTTCAAATTACATGTACTGATAAACGATTTTGAACCGCCTAATGAGTTTTATAATTCTAAATTCGAAATTTTCTTGCTACAGTAGTCCTTTTACGTTACATATACACTTTCGAATAGATCCCAACATAAGGGACAAGGGCTGATCTTTATAAAAAAAAACATGGAGGATTCTTTTTCCTTCGTCTCGCTTGCAATTGTAAATGATGAAATTACACTCATTTTGTTCCTTCATCCAATTGGAAATTAGTGCTAAAAAAAAGTATTTTCAAAAATTACAATTCGATTGTTTTTTTTCTTGCTCACTTTGTCTCTACGCTCTGGTGCATACAAGCACTGTCACCAAAGCCTAGAGGGTGGTTGCCCTAGGGGGTAGTTGTCCTAGAGGATAGTTGTCCCAGGGTTGGTTATCCGGGGGTGGATGTTTTGAATTTCGTTGTGATTTATATGTGCATGTAAAGGTAACTTTGATTAAAATTTAATACTGCATGTATCATAGAAATAGAAGCGTGTGTTTTTTTTCTCGCTCAGTCGCTAAGATCTAAGATCTCTAAACTGACCCTACTGCCCCCTACCGACATATTCTGTCTAAACTAAGTGAAGGAACTGAATAATCTGTCCTTGTTTGTTGTTTAAAAATTGCTCAAGATTTGTTTTGCTTTGTTTAAAAACTACGATGTCCAGAAGCTGTCTGTACAGAATGAATATAAAGAGTATGGAAACTGTAGTCGTTATCCTTAACCCCCCCCCCCCCTCCCCCGCCCCCTCTTCCTATCTCTTTCTCTCTTTTCTCTACCTCTGTCTCAATTTACTCGTTATGTTTTAATGTGACATAAATCAATATTTATATTTTCCATTCCATTCCATTCCATTCCTTTGTCAATCTACTGATATGTCTCTTTCTCTATGTTTGACCCCATCCCCGGTCACTGTGGCGAATCCAGGGTCCCCTGGCCCCAAAACAAGTAAAACACATTTATTTGTTACCTTTTTTGTGGGAAAACAAGAAGACGAGCCCCCTCCCCTGGCAATTTGTGTATCATTTTGGTTAGTTCAAGGGTGGGGGTGGGGGTGGTGAGTTTTACAAAAATGGCACTTTCCCTCCTCCCTCTTCATCAAATAAGTGGCATTAAATGAAAGAGGAGGATCTAATTAGCTTTACAATTATGTGTCATTTATTGATTATAATTGTGATTAAGTTATGATAAAACATCGATAATTCCCGGTTTCGTTTTTTTCTGGGACGCACCGTATTTAGTTTTGTTTATAATATTAATCGAACTCTTTTGAAAATAGGATTTCGGGAACCTGTAGTGACACATTTGTAAAGTGAATATGCGTTTATAGTAGTTTATGGTGTCAGTAATTGATTCATTACTCAATCAACCATTTTCACTTGTTTCTTATTAAGCGTGTTTGCATAATACCGATCAAACGAGTACCCATTTTTTCTTCTTGGCGACTTACAATTTCGAAAAATGCGATAAATCAGTCTAATATTTGATTGCAGTCAAAATATATATGTGAATATTGACAAAGAAAATATTAATACTGACTTCACCAACAGCACCTGGCATCCAACCTTCCCAGTAAGGTCTTGTGCAGCTTCTTCGAAATCGAGCCATCCGTCTGTAAACAAGAACGTGTTTAATACAATTTGCATGGTGGACATCTGAGATACTATGAACATGTTTTTTAAAGATTTTTTAAAGAAAAATACAAGTTGTGTGGTACTAACTGGGTGCAATATGCATCCATAACACGAATGCATTAACTGTTTGTGCAATAACATTTGAGGAAACCATGACAAACATTTGTTGTGGTAACAAAAACATTGAGCATAAAGCGTTTAATGAAGAGAATCATACATTGGTTTGAGAGTTGTAGAATCATATTAGTAAGGGGGAGCCCACGGGAGTTATGATTAGTTTATGAATATATATGCGTATATAAGTATAATTTCATTTAAGAATTGTTTAAAGAATTGCTGTGGGTAATAATGGTACAATTCCGAAACAAGAAATAGAAACACCAGAATAGCAACAGCAACATTAGGATTTTTGAGCTTCATAACATTAAACACATATTTGAGAAATGCTTGATTTGAATTTAATTTAATCACCACTTTCATAAAAACATGCAAAGTCAAATAATACATCTTACAAACATGGATAAGCCATAAACATTGAAAATACACTAAAGAAAATTACGAAGTAGTTGGATCATCCAAAACTTTCAGAAACTTATAGGTAAATTATCGAAATGCTTTATCTAAATTTTAGAGTTCATAGTGACTTCTCTGATAGTGATACAATATATGAATCTGTATTTATTAAAATTTTCTCAGGATAAAAAAGTCCATAATTGTTGGATGCTTATACGGAGCTCCAAATACTCATTTTCATCCTACAGTTGACAAACACCTTGACAAAATTGTTAGTGTGAGAAGAAAGAACTTTCTCTTCTCGGTGACTTTAATATAAACTTGCTCAATTATGACTCTGATAACAAAACCAGTGACTTTTTGTGTACATTATATTTTCATATGACTTACTTCCATTAATAACATAGCCTGATAAAGCGAATATCACAGCGACATTAATTGTTAACATTCTCACATATGCTATCCTAGTTAATGTGAAACATGGCGTGATCTATCGAGACATATTTGATTATTTTTCATTTTTTGGATCAATACTGGTATACCTATATAATGTTAACAAAGGATGATATTCCTTTAAGGATGATCAATCACGAGAGAATACCTCAGTTTAAAGAAAACACCAAAGACATAGATTGAAGTGAAGGATATGAAACAGAAGATGTTAACCTTTCCTAGAATTTAGGGTTTGGGGATTACTTATATGATATATATAAAACAATATGTGGCGATCAATGGTGGCAGATCTCAGTCTAGCTCAATGTTTTATGAAATTCCTCAAGGGACTATATTGGACCCCCTCATTTTAAATTATATAAATTATATTGTTCATTCTACCAGGCTATTTGATTATTCTTTGTTTGCTGATGACACTAGTGTCATTGTGTCACATAGCAACATACATGAATTGATGTCATTAGGAAACAAGGAAATTGAGAAACTCTTTAAATCTTGACAAAACTAATATATCATGTATAGATCAAGGAACAAGAGAGTTTCCAACAACATAAACCCATTAATAATTGGTGGAAGTATTATGAACAAAGTTGAAAATGTTAATATTTTGGATTAATGTTGGATGAGTTTTTATTCTGGAAACCTCAAATTAACGATATTTAATGTTGCATTCTCTATGTTAAGTTACTTTTTACCACAGAATATTCGTAATACTATATAGAACAGTATAATATTGCCTCACCTAATTTATTGTAATATTAGATAGCTTACACAGATACCGAGGTGGTCACTTTAAAGGTTATATTGACCAGCTGGTGAAATGAATATATTTTTAATCAATGCATGTCGCCCTCGTGATAATCCCAATGTGGTAATCTGACGTTTGGCCATGTTCGAAAACGCGTTTCTGCAATTTTCATACACACTTGCATGCTCATGTAAAATACCCTACTAGGTACTGACCAAACTAATTCCAACAGGCAAGTAAAAAAAAAGCATGCAGATTTTATGATTTCAGGATAAGGGAATAGTCTCATTTTGGAGGCTTAGTTTCATTTAAATTTCAACAAACACAAATTAATCAAAGTTGAATTTGTTTTTAATATACGAACCAAAACGACTTCTTATGGTGACAGATATAGAATCGGTGGGGTATTCCTCCTGATCATCTGTAGATGTTTCACACTTATCAGCAATCTTGCTTGGCTCTACGTCTCCATGAAGAGCGCGTCTGATCAAGGCAGGGAGTGTATCGGGCGCACATCCGTACGGATATATCATACCAATGACAAGCTTACCAGGAAACACCACTCGTTCATCTTCACAAGGTACAGCCTTGCCTGGTTTGTACGACAATATTTCATGTCGTAATTTATCATTCCTATTCCTAATCTCAAAGCTGGAAGTAGCCATTTGTGTTCACATTTCGTCCCGAATACTCGAACCAGAACGTTACACGCTTAATAGCATACACATTCGTCCTATTATTTCTATGTAAACATGTTGCGTAGATGGTATTGTTATTGTATGGTGTATGAAATTTGTTATTTATAGAGACGTATAATGCACAAACGGAGAAACGGATGAGGAATTTCAATCAATTATCAACAGACTTTGGACTTAAGTTACGAAACACAAGTCATTATTTGAATCACACAATCTGTCCACCGCCCACATGCATAACCACAAATATTACAATTAAATTATCATTCTTTCCATGTTAATGGTGGAAGCGCAATGTTCTACGATAGTGTCTGTCCATTCTGTTAATGTTTGAGCCTACCATCATACTTAATCTTATAATATAGATGTGGCTAGTTCTTCATATGCATCTGTTACCAGGTGACTGATTTTAAAGATTAGCAATATACCCCCAAGCTTTTGCCACATAATGCACGTTATGCAAATAGATTTAAAACTTAACCCCACACCATTATTTTGTTAACACCATACATTAATTAAATCCTCTGGCTTTGTTCCTGTTAATAATTTCCAAAACAACATGAACTCGTGAACCCGATAGACTTCTCGCAGTCCGTGTCAAGAGTTTCACCCATTTACATCTCTTTTGTGCCTATTACTTTACAGGTATATTTTCATATTTGAATTCATACTTATTTTAAAGTAAATCATATTACCATGTTATTTAACTTTGTGCTTGTATAGTGATGTATGCATCAGTACATTGATAAACTTGAACTTTCTCACAACTTGGTGGAGTGTAGGTCAATGGTTATACTGTACGGGCGAATGGTACCCGCGAATGTATTTTCGTATCTGTCATTTTACAACTTGAGGGAAGAAACAATATCATATTTCATATTGTAGATAACTTATTGTCTTTTTAACTCAAATAATAACTCTAATCAATATTTTCTTGTTCATGAACCACTAAATTGATTCCCAACGACTCAGCCAGCCGCTGAAAAAGCGGGAGGGGGGGGGGGGGGTAGCTCCAAAACACACAAATACAAAAAGTTAAAGGGGGGGTCAGCCCCCAAGACACAACACCCCCCCCCCCCCCCCCTTCCTGCGTACGCGCCTGGTCGTGTTACATGATATTCGGAAAATCCCGATCAAAAGCAGGGGAAGAAATTTAAATCAGTTGAAGCTAGTTTTCACCAACTCACGCATGCAGAATGTAGCCTGTTTAAAGTGCACCAACCTGTTGATTTGCCAATTTGATGAGTGTTTATATCGCATCATACACAAACAACCACTGTACCATGCACACGTCATGCACGCTTAAGTGTGTTGTGTATCATTATAATAATATATACGTACCACATACATAGCGCAATTCCTGCCCTAAGACATATGAGTGCGCTTTGCATAAATAAAATAGTATAACATGACTAGAAACTATAAGTATGAATTTACCGTAACATGTATATTACATACACAATTTACCTAACTATTTTGGATAACAATTACAATGATTGAAGGGTAGCGGAGAACAGTGAATTAAAATGCGACACAATCTCTTTTTCTTTGTTTGTTTGCCTTCTCATATAATTATATAGGGCGGAAACAAATTGCTTGTCACAGGGTTGTTTCACTTGTTGTTATTCAGAAGTTCCATTTGAGGAAAACAAATATGGGTTACCTTCTACCCCCCCCCCCCCTCTCTCTCTCTTTCTCACTTCATATTCATATAGGCTATATCCCTCTCTGTTAGTTTCTTTATCGGATATTCTTATTCTCGGTAAACCTTCCCTCTTATACTTTGCTCGAACATGTCATTATCTTATCATTTGATTAAACTCTGAAATAAAACCAACCCCCTTTGCATGAATCATGCATATATTTTGCCTTATATTCTTTCACCCAAATTCATTCCTCACCTGTAGATACATTTACTTCTTCAATTTTAATAACCCAGCTCAGAGGTTTTCACCTGCACACAGGAAGATACAGGTCATGAAGGTTGTAAAAAACTGTAAAAACTCATTCAGACAATATTGAATATGTATTCATGAAATTAAAGTAATCATTATTCATTCATACAACGACTGTATATCATGTGATGTGCACGTGAATATATATCTTCCATATGGCAAAAATAAAGGTATTCAAGAAGTACCGCCATGTCTATGCCAGTGATTATTCTGAAATGAACATAGTTGAATATTTCAGGTAATTGTGCTATGTGCTTGTTTATAGAATCAGCAGTCTTTGCCAACACATACGTGTTGTCTTAAACATTTGAACAAGAATTTGATTGGTATTATCCTAACAGGTATTTCATATTTTTCAATTAAAATTCGTAGATCATATCACAATAATATAATATACATGTAATGTTAGTTTCGTAAAGATGTGGGGTAGAAGTGGAAAGTTAAACATGTTTTTGTAAAACGTAGCAAGTTTGTAAATGTTATAACAATAGTGCTCTCAATGGGATCGGTACAATAAGTAAATACCTGTCTTCTGAACATTTTGTGTCAGTCTCTAACATTAATTAAAATTTGTCTTCAAAAAGGATTGTTGCAATTTATTTTATAAACACAACTGTTATTTTTTTCTTCTTATCGTTCATATAGAATATAGAAAATATAGAGTAGCAATTTCACATAAAATCACCCCCCCCCCTACAAAAAGAACCAAAAAAAATAGAAGAAACCCGAGGGGAATTTTAAACAATGTTCATAGATCTTATGATTATGTAGTAGTTAAATGTTTGTTGGTATTGGTTGTTTGCCTTACGCTCATTGAATGGTATTTGAAGATTTAAACAAGTAATTATAATTGAATGAATGACATATAATAAGTTGAAGGAGAAAAAAAACATCAGTAACATTAAATCATATTGGATTATATTTTATTGCTTGCCCGTACATACAATTTGTTACCTAATGCATTTCCGTAACATTTTACAAATTAAACACTGATCTGATTCAAATGTCTGATTGTTGACTACATTATGGGATTATGAGTTATTTAAATTCTTTTGGGAACCAACAAATCATATACGATGCATAATCAACAGCTATACGTTTTATCGTGCACCGATTAACTCAGAGCCATCCTTTTAACTTCAGGAGAAAAGAAAATTCTTCTTACAAAAACTAGCAAACATTTTTAGTTTTGGCCCTCATCCTAATAAGCTTCACACACAGTTACACGTCAATACTCATCATACATCTCAATAAAGATGAATAACTATTTCGATTAGATATCTTAATCTAGCTCCTTCCTTTTTCTTTTTTCTTAAAGGGATCGTTAAACAATGTTAAATATGAGATACACGGTTCTACATGTTACCAGTGCCTGTGATATGGTGTAATATTGAAGCCCTAACAAAATCGCGCTTCAAAATGATTAAGAAGTGCCTCAAAAAAGTAAAAATCTTTGAGTGACCGGTTTTACCATACTCGTTAATTTCCCCATTAGACTTTAGTGTTATAAAAACCGTTCGGCGAAGGGTTTTCAAAATTTGTAATACCAATCATTAATATCTTGATAATCAGACAGGCGATCGGCTTGTAAAAGTCATGGAGTTCCTGACTGACCTAAAGGTTTATAATTATCATTGCAGCATGAGCTAAATCAAGGATTATTTCTAAAGGATCTAAGACAAAGTTACCGGATCCCTTTAAAGCTACCCCATATGCACACTAAAGTGTGCAAATCAAATGCGATTTTGAAGATTCCTTTCGAGTTAATGACGCATACGTAAGATTTCACATTGAAAGCTAGACGTACACATCCAACGCAACACAGTAAAAAGTGTAGCCTGTACTAGACATCAAATATCCATTACTCGTCTTGGAACGTACAGAGAAACTATTATTCCAGTAGACGGTAACATATACCATGTACATGACCTGGGAAAGTTGACAAGTACAAGGTTTTTTGTTGAATTGGGGTATTGAAGGGGTATTGAAGTAAATTCAGCTTGGTTGCCAGCTTGGCAACCTAGGGCAACTTTTTTAATAGCCATATTAGCATTATCATCTAATTAGCATATGTGTAATATGTAATAGTGTTGCTAATCTCAATCCAGGAAGCCTGAACACATGGATAATACGACTTTTCACGGGTTTTCTGTGATGAGGAATACTTATCAACTTTTCCAGGTCTGAAAAACTTCTACAGGACTATATGTATGTATACTATATAACAAATAATATGCGTTTGCTTTGCCAGTGTTATATAGGTATAAAATCAGTATACGCATTATCATATGGGAATGATTTGTAACCTGTAGTTACATGAATATATTGCAAATGTGTTAACTTTATTCTATAAGTTTTTTGGTTGTGGTGGTATGTCTAATGTTAAAGATACGGTACTAGCTAGCTCAGATTGTCATTAGAAAATAGAAAATGTACAGCATACGAATAACATGGGAAGCAATGACATATATTATCATGAAAACATTATGCATAGACTAATTTATGATTCTACATTTCATTGGAAAGTTAATCGTTTTTAACCTGTTTCTCCCCAAACATATCATTTCAGTTGCTATATGCATGTGATACAATCTTTCCTCGGAGACTAAATTGAATTTGACATCTAAAGACTGTTTACGGTAAAACATATACATAACCTTTTGATATCACAATGTAATATAATAATAATAATAATAACTTTTACTTATATAGCGCTTTTCATAAGACATTTATATCAAAGCGCTTTACAATATTGATACAATTAAAACTAGACAGAGTAATGACAAGAGAACAAATATGAAGTGAAATTATGAGACATAAGATAACAAGGTAAGGTAACAATTTAAGAACTAGGTAACAATTTAAGAACTAGGTTGAATATGCATTTGCCATTAGGTAAGTTTTTAATTTTGATCTAAACAGAGAAATATCAGAGATGGAACGAATGGAGGGTGGAAGAGAATTCCACAAACGTGGAGCAGAGCATGAAAAGGACCTATCACCAAAGTATTTTGTTTTTGCTTTTTTAACGGTCAAGAGAGTTTGATTTGCAGAACGAAGGGGCCTATTGGGTGTGTATAATTGAATCAGTTCAGAAAGATAATTTGGGGCATGACCATGTAGAGACTTGAAGGTTAAAAGAAGAACTTTGAACTGGACGCGAAATTGAATGGGGAGCCAATGCAATTGTTTAAGGGTTGGTGTAATATGGTCATGTTTTTTGGTGAGAGACACTAGACGTGCTGCAGAGTTTTGGATTCTCTGCAGCTTGGCCATATCTTTTTCCGGAATTCCATGGAGCAGGCTATTACAACTGTCAAGGAGTGAACTGATAAATGCGTGGACGAGGATTTCAGTGGATGACTTGGAGAGGAATTTACGAATTTTACCAATTTTTCTCAGGGCGTAGGATGCTTTACGACAGATACTATTGACATGGGGGCGCATTGAAAGGTTTTGATCAAACGTAACACCTAAGTTAACAACTGTTTTGGAGGAATTTACAACACTATTTGTTATTTGAATCGGAGGGAGTTCTATTGTATTTCTTCTTCGGTGAGAAAACAGGTGTAGCACTTCCATCTTGTTGTCGTTCAAGAGCAGAAAGTTTTCAGTCAACCAGGAGCGAATGGCATGTAGACAATCTTCCAGCTTCGGTAACATTTGAAGAATTTGACCAGACTTAACAGTAATATATAGTTGGGTGTCGTCAACAACAATTTATTCCATGGGAAACATTAAAACCAATATAAATTGAGAAACTTTCATGTATTACGAGTTCCTGTCAAGCAAACTCTGTTAGCGTACACAGAGTATTTGATATCTATAAATGCGTTCAGTCCTACATGCTCATGTCACAATGTAATATAACAACAATTTATTCCATGGGAAACAATAAAACCAATATAAATTGAGAAAATTTCATGTATTACGAGTTCCTGTCAAGCAAGCTCTGTTAGCGTACACAGAGTATTTGATATCCAATGCGTTCAGTCCTAACATGCTAATGTCACAATGTAATATAACAACAATTTATTCCATGGGAAACAATAAAACCAATATAAATTGAGAAACGTTCATGTATTACGAGTTCCTGTCAAGCAAACTCTGTTAGCGTACACAGAGTATTTGATATCCAATGCGTTCAGTCCTAACATGCTAATGTCACAATGTAATATAACAACAATATAATCAATGGGAAACACTAAGACCAGTATAAATCGAGAAACGTTCATGTATTACGAGTTCCTGTCAAGCAAACTCTGTTAGCGTACACAGAGTATTTGATATCCAATGCGTTCAGTCCTAACATGCTAATGTCACAATGTAATATAACAACAATATAATCAATGGGAAACACTAAGACCAGTATAAATCGAGAAACTTTTACGATGTATGAGTCGCGTTCAAGCAAACTTTTGTTTAGCGTAAAGAGAATATTTGATATTCAATGCATTTAGAACTATATACAATGGCATACAGTAAGACCAATATAAATTGTATGTATTCTGAGTTCCTTTTTATTACACTTGTTTTGCATGCAGAGGTTATTCAATGTATTACAACTTATTTTTCTACAGAGAGTTAGTTAACTCTGTACATTATGTATACATAGTGCATGGCATATATTTTGAAAATAAGGTTTCTACGAGATATTGTTGCAGAATCTGATTTTCCTGATTTTTGATCGACGTCTATCGTGTTGCTCCAATTCCTCGATATAAATATATATTACATTAAATTTCACCTCTTTATGTCCTTAAATTGCATATCAATTATGTCAGGTATTGAGATTTGCAGGTCCAACGCTAACTTAACATAAACATAATCAAGCCAAAAAACATTCATTAAAAAAAAAGTAAATTAAAGTCTTCGTTAGATCTTTTTTTATTAGCGTTCCTTTGATGAAGTTTTTTGCATAGCTTTAAATCTAATGGCGAGGACTCAGACGTACGGGCCTACTACGTTGACTTTATATTTTATGAATTTGATTCTCAGTATGTCAAACATAGTTTGTTACAACTTTCTATGGTAAATACATAGCAAATGTTATGTTTTTTGTTATGACACCACGGTTTTGATTAGTGAAACAAATGGTTGAATCTATCAAACTATCTTACACTTTTCTGGAGACTGCATAGGGAACATAATGGTTCCATAGTACTTCTAAGTTTTGTAAAAGTCACTTGCCTATCGGAGAAATATATAAGCAAGTTAGACGTATGAATTTGTAAGAACTATGTATATATTCACAATAAAAGTTGTCTGTACGTGTTTATCCACCAAATACCTTCAGAGGAATATCAATGATTACTTTCATTAACAAAATGATCAATAGTTTCTCCGAAGTTGTCTCGGTCGAGGCGATATTAGAAAGCAAGTCGCTATAGTTGATAGTGGTACATTCTACACCCCTTTCATCCGATGTGTCAGTTCCCTCACCAAACGGCTCGTTAGAAGACACATCTACGGATGTTTCTTGTACATCATCTGCTAGATTGTTGATTGATGATTCTCCAGAATGCTGGTCCATGCCTTCACTCGCATCCTCCCTTTGGTTCGTGGGTGACGTGTCGTCAAGAGCTTGGTGAGTTGTTGTTGAAGGCCTATTGTCCTGTCCTCCTGAGGACCCTGGTGCTTCTCCTATTTTCTGAGGGTGTTCTAGTCCTGTCAATCCTCCTACTTGAAAATTAATAAGATTAACGTCGGTGTTATTTGATATAATATCTTAGAATATTCTAATTTCAACAAGTACGTCCACACCATATTTTCTAACGTTATCCATTATGATGAACTCCATCAACGAGTATTCATAAATCTCACCATAATAACGCGTTTTGAGGATATCCTGACATGTGTTTGTATTTTTTTTAGAGTTCCATGTCGAAAATGTTCGTTGAAATGAAACGCATATCATTTTTACATCAATCGATAATCCTAAATCCCCTATTTATTAATGATAACATCTAATACTTAGTGTACCGTTGCTAAGTTTCTCACCATAGGGTTTGTCTTCGGATATGCCCTGTACACCATCAGTGCTCTGGTTTGATAGTTGTTCAGAAAGTTGGTCCATGCGTTCACTCGGCTCGTCCCCCTGGTTCTTGGATGACAGGTCATGCAGTTGAGGTTGGTCAGTGGCTTGACAACCCTTGCGCTGATGGAGTGCTATCTATCCCGGGTAGCTGGTGAGAATCTTTCATTTTCTGAGGCTGTCCTGGTCGTGTTCCACCTCCTGCTTCTTAGAGATGGTAAATATCAAGAATAACATCAGGGCTCTTCAACACGAGCTGATCCTAAACAACATTTACATCTTTTAAATCTCAGTGACAACCCCCTCCCCTTAGTTCAAGTTGAAATGAAATAAAGTAAACGACAAACAAACATGAACCGGTATAACCTTATTCATGTAAAATGTTAAATTTGCTAGTAGTATTATCAGCTCGAATGAGAACAGCGTGTTGTCATGATTAGGGTAGCTTAACGATAATGTCATCCTTGGTTTTGAAAGCAGGCAGAGAGTAAAACCTTATTAATGTTTGTTATGTTTAAGATTTAAATCACGAATTAAATCAAATGGTTAAACCTATTTTACGATGACCTTACCTTGTGGAAAATAATGGTGAGCAAGTCCTAACAACTTGGCAGCCTCAAGTGCCCTCCTCATTTCGATCCGCTCATCTTCCTTGGACACACCTTCTCTCCATTGTTTCAGCATGAGATGGGTTCCTCTACTGGTGACCTGTTCGTATCTCATGTTGGTCTTGAGAGCTCTTGCTATGTCACCCTGTATAATTCCAAGTTGACTACCCAAGCTATCGATCTTGGCTTCATCGGAAAGGTCGTTAGCTATTTGCTTCAAAATGTCTGCAAACTCATCACTGAGTGGATCCGCGCTGAGATATTTAACAAATCCGCATAGTTAGTAAAAAAAAAAAAAAAAAAAAAAAAAAAAGACATGACATTTTGTTTTGGCTTTTTAAAATTAAAAAAATAAGCGGATACAAGTTAAAAATCTGCCATGATAGAAATATTTTTCAAAATCAAATGAAGTTTGCTATCTGGTTACGTTTGGTAGAAGTATGTACCACCACTTGATACATAAAAAGTAATTTCTATTTATTTAGTAACGAGCGCTTGCCTGTCAAGGAAATAATACGATTAATCACAGACGGGAATAATGTTGAGAAGAACAAGAACAAGAAGAACGAAAACAATGAGAGGAAGATAGAAGAAGTAGAAGGAAGATGAGGTGAATGAGGAAGAAGAAGAATAAAGAGAAAAAGAAGATGTTCAATATGAATTACATTTGTTATTGCAATTTGCCCTCAAGCTATAATACGCTATACCTAAATAAATAGACAATCATTTTCTTTCAGAATCAGGCTAGTAAATCGGCATACAAAGGCTGTTTCAACTTACTCTACTTCTGATGTAGTACTCCTTCCTGATGAATTGCATTCTCCATTGGATTTATCTTCAGAAAAATGTATCCCTGCAATGAACGTTTACTATTTGATTTGATTGTATTGATATGATTATTGAAAAATAAACGTTTGATTAGATCATTAGTGGCAGTACATATTTATTTATTTGCACAACAAAAACAAACGACAATTATAAAATCATAACATCACATAATAATGTATTACCCGTGATAACTGTACTACCCTAGTAAGGTCTGCAGACCAATTTCTAAATTGATTTGAATATAATTTCAAAATGTTATAGTTAAACTCATGTATTAATCAAAGGCTGAAGATGACAGTTTTAATCTAAAGATATTGTGCTGGTAGTTTGAAGAGAAGTAAAAGATAATTTTGGAAAATGGTCTTACCACTCTGAGCCAGCTTTCCAGAATTCAACCAGGGAATTAGACTCTGCATCCATTGAGGTGTCTCTGCTTTCTTCTTCTGCTCTGCTGATCGTGTCTCGCTTTCTAATTGAAGTTTGGTTCTCAGCTTCCAGGTTTCACGCTCAAGTTGCTCCATACGCTGTTCCTTAGAGTCAAGCTCCTTCTTCCAACTTGATTCTATTGACCCTCTTTCATTTTCAAATTTCGCTCTGTCTTCCTGTCCTTCGTTCTTTAACTCTTGAACTTGCTGTCTGAGAGTCGTCTCGTTTCGCTCTTTCTCACCTACGAGTTCTGTCAAAGTGTCTACGCGTCGTTGTTTAGACTCGAGTTTCTTCGTCACTTCAGCTGCCAGTGAGCACTTCTCTTTCTCAGCTTTTGCTCTTTCGTCCTCCTTTTCGGTTTGTAGTCGCTCAACCTCACGTTTTGCCGTCTCTTCTGTCTTCTGTAAGTTTGCCGCCATTGTGCCGATGTGCAGCTCTTTTGATTTGAGTTTCTCCTCCAGCTCGAGCTCCCTCTGCTTGTACATCTCCATAACTATTTTCTCATTTTCCGTCATAGCGATTTCACTTTGTTGACGCCTTTCTTGTTCAACCTTCATGGTATCTTTCAGGCTTGGATATTCACTGACTATGCTTTCGCGACTTGCTTGGGACTCGCTGAGTTCCTGCTCTATGTCTCTAATTCTTCTTTGAAGTAACCTCTTTTCTTCTTCTCGCTCTCTGATTTCTTCGTCATGCCTCTTCCTTGCTTCTTTGACTTCTTTTCTCTCCTGTTCACAAATCTGCTGAAATGCGGGGATCCTGTATAGCACCACTACGTCAGCTTCACAGAGGCATCCATGTAGGAAATCAAGCCACTGAAACTGTTCCCCATCTGAGACAATGTCATCATGCGCAGGAAGCTCATAGATGCCAGTGATCCCGTGTTTCTTTAGTTCTTCTTTTGCAAAATGCATGTAATCACTTTCACCGGTATTAAACACGCCGCAGAGAGGGGCGCGACCTATACAATCCAAAAATACTCAAGATTTAACCGAGAGTTCACTGAAAGTTATGACCATTATAAAATGGTTTCTGTATACTACACAAAATAATAATAATAATAATGGTGGGTTCTTATATGCACATGTCCGTCAAATAATAATAATTATACTGGTGGCTTCTTATATAGCGCACATGTCCGTTACGTCGTAACGCTCCTGGCGCTGCCCCAATTATTTCCCTGGCTTTAGCAAGGCGGCCATTATGACGCTCTAGCATTTTAAGGAACTAATTCCTGCCAAGTACCCATTAACATCACCTGGGTTGAGTGTGGCAAATGTAGATTTTCTTGTAGATCTTGCCAAGGACATTAGTGCCATGACATACACAACCAATCGATATACTTTTGGGGGAGGGGTGGGGGGGGTAGTATTTTGACACCAGATATTGGAGAGAACCTGCAATGTTCCATTCATCACTTTTTAGTATTCTTAATGACTTCATTGTGAGGCATATAATATAGCGCCATATTACGGGTGGTAAATAGAGCTGGCGAAATCAAATGTAAGAAGTAGCGAAGGAGAAAGAGAGAGAGAGGGGGGGAAATAGAGATAGGGAGAGACAGGGGTAAGTTCTAAAAAAAAGAAAAATTGCATTGCCCTTTAGGTGCCAAAACATGGGTCGGTCGGTCGGATTTTTAAAATATTTTTTACTCCATCTTTAGGCTGATATTTCTCAGTTTTGAAAGCATTTTTTCTAAAAAACGGTTTAAAAAAAAGCCGACCGTAGACTTCAAAATTTATGGGTCGGTTACAAGTGGCAATGCAAAATAACATCTTTTTTTGTTAGGACTAATAAGAAAGGAGACTGCAGAGATGCCGGATTGAGTAAACGTAGAAAGTCAGGAGATAGTAATACATTAAAACTACGACAAAGCAAATGATGAAATTTAATATTCATGGTAGGGAGACGAGTTGGGGCTATTGAGATAAAATAGCCTAAATGTATTATTTATGCATTTTAAGCCTTACTGCGGTTGAAATAATTGGAACACGGTTGAGAAATCTAAAGATCGGTCGTCAGGGTAAATTCCAGTGATAACGTGTACAAATAGTATTTAAAATTAAACAAAATGTTTGAAATAAGGTCACGTTGTGTGTCATTGATATAATGCCTGGTATTTTGTATGAGCATTTCTATTGCGTTTAACTTTGATCACCCCTATGTCTCGGCTCATAATAGAAAAGATGTTTCCCCTACCGAAAAATATGGATATTATGCACCAAATGATATGGTAGGGTATACAAACAGATAAGTGGAAAATACAAGTTTAGATCATGCTTAATATGTATAATATCACTCAGAATCATTTCATTATTTTTATGTTCAATTTGTTGGCTTTTGATTGTAAGATCATGGCCTTATGTCTTACTCGTAGGTCCATTGGCAGATGATTAAAGTCAACCATGTCAACAAAGGGCCGTGGTACATGTTTTGGGGGATAGGCACACACCATGCATGTTTCACATGAATTAATAGGACTGTTTCGAGACACAACAATTTAGAAAATCACCGTGGTTGACAATCAAATTAATTTTGATTCCATAGGCCTATTATTTAACAATACAGGCCTAAACAAGAAGAGGTAATCATCAGCATGCAATTCACAAAGAAAGTAAAAGGTAATTAATCTACAAAATGAACGGACTAAGGGCGTATAAGCGTCCACGATAGTAACGTGACGGAATCAATGATGTGTAATTAAGTGCTTGATAATATTACATAACGAATATTATAGACAACTGAGATAAGTACTTGATTTCAAGGTCATAATACTTGTAGAAATGTGCATTTTATATAAAATGAATAATGGTAGGTCGTCGCATTGTTTAGGTCCTAGTCATAGCTGATGAATTTGTTTCTCCATTAACTCCTGTTTCATTATCATTATTTACCTACCCATTTAATAGCTGAGAAAAACTCACAAATCATGAAACTTACCAAGCTGCATGTACAACAGTTTCATGCTTGCACGTAACCTAATTCGTGATGCTATTCATTTATTTATTCTTTTTATCATTGCGGTGATGTATATCACCGTATTGCTTTGTAGTGTATCAAACAGTGTAATTGTTCATTAATTCACAATTGTTAAAAAGATGCACCTCCTTATGCCCTCATATTATTGTCCTACCCACCAGTAAGGATTAGAGGGAAACTCACCTGTTACCTCCTTTATCGCAGTGCTCCATTTTAGGCTACGATAAATATCCAACGGGCTGAAGATATATAATGAGAAAATGCACCGATTTAGAGTCATTATTTTTCACGTGATGATAATTATAGGGTTAATAATAACAAAATGCATACAAATTGATTCTGCATCCCACGCCCCATCGAAAGGCCGATCCAACCACCCTCACGTGACAAGAAAAAACATTGTTTGTATTTGTTATACGATACAACGAGTATATTAACCCTCCTAGTGCTTTAACAGGCACATTTTCTGCATAGCAACATTGAAATTGTCTCGCCCAGTCGCTCCTCTCCTTCAAATGTAAGAAGATACAATGTTTCTTAGGGATTTAAAATTTTTTGTCGAGGATAGACAGTGGAAGCAAGGGGGCGAATGTTTCTAATAATCAATGAATGGGGGAATACCTCTTCTGCCTAAAAGACAATAAATGACTTTCAGTAAAGCTTTCCGCTAGTAAGTGCTCAAAACTTCGGCTTCAAACTTCTAAAGCTTAGATTTTCTAATTATTATCCTTAATTAGGTGCTATACGTTACCTTATAATGTACCCCTAAAAAGGCGCATGGTGGAGATACCCTTCGTACTATTTGAGTCTGCGACCCACCACCTATCCGTTACAAGTCATGTACCAAATAAGCCAAATGTCCACTAGAAATGTACTTTTTCAAGCTTTAAACACAATTATTCTCAACATATTTGTGGCTTTGTTGCGTCGCATAATCATCATGCTCCTTCGACATCTTGTAATTTTGCGCTGCGATAAAGCATTAGTAATACCTAGATTTCCATATTAATTGTATCTGGTTCGCCTTTCACTGATATCTTTGATCAGCCTCTTGTTCAAATATAGCACCAGTACTCTATAGTGCAAGTATACAAAATAATGGCATTAACAAAAGTTTACTCGCTAATTTTGTGAACTTTATGATACATTGCTGAATTCCCCGACCATATTAACCAAGGGGGTACCGATTTGTTTAATCTTTTGACGGGTTTTTTTTATCCAATGAAAATCATTTATATATCAAAATGTTCAGAATGAACTGAATGACATGAATCTTTTTCCGGTGGTAAAAAATAGTCCTCTCCCTTCACGAAACCGCCAGATATAGCCAGGAGCTTTCAGTCAAAAAGCTCGATGCCACAGAAATGTTGACCAAATTGATGAAAAATTATCAATAAATGACGGTGCGATTGAACAACAAAATATCGCGATTTTACATCACCATAAAGAAGAAAGGTCAAATTTTCTAATGCTTTTTCCAATGGTGAACCAGGCCGATCGGATCAAAAAATGTAGTTGAAAAGGGGGGATTTTGGCACATTTTTTAGTGTATGGGTAAAATCCATATGGAGAGCGAAAAAAAATAATACTCACTCAACTAACAGCACCACATATCCAACCTTCCCAGCAAGGTGTTGTACATCTTCTTTTTCTAAATCTCGTCTTCTAGAGCTTGGAAACAGTGTTGTCAATTCTAGGGGCATGCCTGTACATGGTAAGACGGTAAGAGAGAGCGTGATTGATACATTGTGCATACTGAACCTTTTGGATGCTGTGAACATGACATCTAGCCTACATGGAGACGTAGAGAGAGAACGAAAAAAAAAAGCTTGTGTAGTTCTATAAACTGAATTCAATATACAAGAATAACACAGATGTGCAATAACATTTTAAGAAGCCACACAAAATAATATTTTGTGATAATAAAAACAGCGAAAATAGATCGTTTCAAGAAAAAAAAATGTTATAATTATGTTTGAGAGTCGTGGAATTAAAAGTGGGTGTCAACATTATGATGAATCTATTAATCTATGTAGGCCTATAAGTATAATGTCATGTGAGAATTGTGTAAGAATTACAGTGGGCAGTAATGGTACAATATTACAAAGCCAGGAATACAAATTAAATAACAAAATGAGGAAGCTTGAAAAGCCCAAGACATCAGTTACTTTGATGAAATTGTGCATCTTACATGTACATATCAACACTTAGAGCTTCACGATTTTGGAAATTTATTTTAGAAATGCTTGTTAGGGCCCTTTATGTTTATCACAAGGACTATATGCTTTTGAAAGAGAAAAGGGTTAATTTTATAATTGTTCGCAGTTCTTTTGTAATAATCCCAATGTGGTTATCTGACGATTGACAATTTCAAAAATCTGTTTCTACAATTAGCATATACACATGTGTATGCTCATGCGTAATACCCTCCTAGAGGTCTCCAAAATAATTACATCAAGGTCAGGGAGATGGTCACAGTGAAACACACACACTGTCTATAATACTAATGATTATTTTATTTAGTTGAAATATTAAAATAATCATGGCTTACACATTTTCGTTTGTCATTATTTCATTCTTTAAAATAAGATTATTGCGCTCCATGTGTTTGAGGTGTGCCATGTAATACGAATTATGTTAAAGGGAGTGTTTCTTGAAGAGACAATAGGGATTTTTAGATTTACACGACGAGAACGTGGACCGCCACGTGTGACATCCTTTTAAGGTAATGTGAAGTCCTTTTAAGGCATTGATGGGCACGACCCAGTGCCTTAACACAATGTCACACGCGGCAGTCCACGCTCTCGTCGTGTAAATCTAAAAGTCCCTTATGTGTCTTTCGATTTAGGCACCCGACGTCGGCCACTACGAGGTACTGGGGCGTGGAGACGTTGCGCAGCTCACGTCCGTTCCCTTCGCGGCAGTGCTTTCGATTTTTCACGAAGGTGCTTTCGTCGGTCACCGTTGACCAATTTTTGAGATCAGGCGACTAAATCAAGTATTACATTCACAGTGCGCGAAAATCTGATACGAAGAATAACGTAAGGATGACAGAAATAGAAATTACAATGATAAAACAAAAAATAAAATAAAAAAAGGTGATAGAAGAATAAACAAATGATAGCAAGAGGAAATAATAAAAACAAAGAATAACATAAGAGACGGTGATAGAAGGAAGAAACAAAGAATAACATAAGAAAGACAGAAAGAGAAAGTGATAGAATGATAAAAACATGGAATAACATAAGAGAAGGTGATAGAAGAAAGAAACACAGAATAACATAAAAAAAGACAGAAAGTGAAAGAATGATAAACACGAAAAAAAAACATAAGAGAAGGTGATAGAAGGAAGAAACAAAGAATAATATAAGGAAAGACAGGAGGAGAAAGTGATTGAATGATAAACCAAAGAATAACATTATTAAGAAGATGATATCAGGAAGAAACAAAGAATAGCATAAGGAAAGACAGAAAGAGAAAATGATCATGATAAAACAAAGAATAACATTTAAGAAGATGATATGAGGAAGTAACAAAGAATTACATAAAGAAAGACAAACAGAGAGAGTGATAGAATGATAAAACAAAGAATAACATAAGAGAAGGTGATAGAAGGAAAAAAAGCAAAGAATAACATAAGTAAAGACAGAAAGAGAAAGTGATAAAAACAAAGAATAAAATAAGAAAAAGTGATAGAAGAAGAAACAAAAGATAGCAAGAGGAAATAATAGAATAATAAAAACAAAGAATAACATAAAGAAAGACAGAAAGAGAGAGTGATAGAATGATACAAACAAAGAATAACATAAGAGAAGGTGATAGAAGAAAGAAACAAAGAATAACATAAGTAAAGACAGAAAGAGAAAGTGATAGAATGATTAAACAAAGAATAACATAAGAAAAGGTTATAGAAAAAGAAACAAAAGATAGCGAGAGGAAATAATAGAATAATAAAAACAAAGAATAACATAAAAGAAGGTGATGAAACTGCACTCACTTTGACGTTTTCACGGCGACGGGGATTCACGGAAATTGCCCCCGACTCCCGTCGTGTGATTTAATTGGAAGGGAACGTGAGCCCAGAAGCTCACGCATGCGCAAGGTATAAATATGACATCACGCGTAGTAGCCCAAGTCGGGTGCCTAAAATCGAAAGCTCGCTACGTCTACGGACGACGCGACCGCAGCATTCACGTGCGTGCAACATAATCGAAACCGAAGCGTGAAGAGAACTTCGGTCTGTTTCGCGAACGCAAGCGCGCGCTGACCCCGTTTAGGGCGCGTTGACCCAGTTAATCAAGTCCATTCACTGACCTCTGTCAGTGAGTCTATTCGTTTACGTGCAGTGGTCCAAAAGAAGACGTAGACGGCGTACCAGTATTTGCCATGATACACTCCCTTTAACCCTAAAAGGGCCGAGCTATTTGAGGTCTGAATACGGCCGGGTGGGGGGGGGGAATTATGGCCCCCCTCAGATCTCGGCCGTGAAACGGCCGATCACCGCGAAAATGTGCACGCATGTCAAGTGAAGTGTATAAAATGCTGTGGTAAATTTAATTTTTTGAAAAATTTATTCATTTGCATTTTTATGGTAATTTATGCAAATAAGGTCACAAAATTCACCTTTTTACCTATAAATCATATATTCTTTATATCTAAGCATTCTTCTTCACTATTCGTTAGACCATTTGAAACAATAATACGACAACAACAATTTGGAAGAGCTAGGTCATTCCTCATGTTATCTCTTGTTATGATGTTTCTTATGTATTTCATTGTTTTTATGCCTCCGCCACCGAAGGTGGTGCCGGAGGCATCATGTTTTCGGGTTGTCCGTCCGTACGTCCGTCCCGTTTGACCGTTATCACAATATCTCAAGAACCATTTAAGATTTAAACTTAAGACTCGGGAATAGTATTTATCACCATAGGAAGACGATCTGATTAGATTTTGGAGTACGTAGGTCAAAGGTCACAGGTCACAGAGGTCAACTTATAAAATTCCTTGTATTGAGTTTGTTAGCGCGATATCTCAAGAACCATTTGAGATTTAAACTTCAAACTTAGGGATAGTATGTATCACCATAGGAAGACGATCTGATTAGATTTTGGAGCACGTATGTCAAAGGTCAAGGGTCACAGAGGTCAACTTATGAAATTCCATACATTGAGATTGTTATCATGATATCTCAAGAACCACTGGAGATTTAAACTTCAAACTTAGTGATAGTGTGTATCACTATAGGAAAACAATCTGATTGCATTTTGGAGCACGTAGGTCAAAGGTCAAGGGTCATAGAGGTCAACTAATGAAATTCCATACATTGAGATTGTTATCATGATATCTGAAGAACCACTGGAGATGTAAAAACTTCAAACTTAAGGATAGTATGTATCACCATAGGAAGACGATCTGATTAGATTTTGGAGCACGTAGGTCAAAGGTCAAGGGTCACAGAGGTCAACTTATGAAATTCCATACATTGAGATTGTTATCATGATATCTCAAGAACCACTGGAGATTTAAACTTCAAACTTAGTGATAGTGTGTATCACTATAGGAAAACAATCTGATTGCATTTTGGAGCACGTAGGTCAAAGGTCAAGGGTCATAGAGGTCAACTAATGAAATTCCATACATTGAGATTGTTATCATAATATCTCAAGAACCACTGGAGATTTAAACTTCAAACTTGATGATAGTGTGTATCACCATAGGAAGACAATCTGATTAGATTTTGGGGTCACGAGGTCAAAGGTCAAAGGTCACAGGGCTCATTATGTATGCAAAAACAGCTTGTGATCGCGTTATCTGAAGAACCGATTGATGTATTCCTGCCAAACTTTGGTCATGTATGTATCTTGCAAAGCCAATGAACTGATTAGATTTTGGGGTCACGAGGTCAAAGGTCACAGCGCACATTGTGTATGCAAAAACAGCTCGTGATCGCCTTATCTCAAGAACCGATTGATGGATTCCTGCCAAACTTAGGTCATGTATGTTACTTGCAGAGCTGATGAACTGATTAGATTTTGGGGTCATGAGGTAAAGGTCAAGGTCATGCGGGTCATTATGTATGCAAAAATAGCTTGTGATCGTATTATCATTAGAACAGATTGATGGATTCCTGCCAAACTTAGATCATTTATGTATCTTGCAGAGCCAATGAATGGTTCATAAGATCAAAGGTCATGGGCTCATTATGTATGCAAAAATAGCTTGTGGACGCATTCTCATTAGAACTGACAGATGGATTACTATTTAACTCAGGAAATCTTGCAGAGCCAATGAACTGAGTAGATTTTAGGGTCATGAGGTCAAAGATCAAAGGGTCATATATGTATATGAGAAATTGCTTGTAATCACGATATTCTGAGAACATGTTAATGGATTACAATTGAACTTGAATTTGAAAAATTTTCTTCCGTTTCGGTTTGTAAAATTGCTCTATGACGGAGGCATCATTTTCGACTGCGCGCAGTCGAATTCCATCTAGTTTAACTTATGTATTCTATCGTGTGTGTGTTTTTTTCTTCATTTCTATCTACGATTTAACTATTTTGACTCCCAAAACAAACACCTAAACTTTAAAGAAGACCCAATAACCAGTGTTTTATCACTTTTTAGGAAAAATGACATTTCCATATATTTTGTACACAAATTACCAAAATTAGCGATTTTCGGGCTGATATGCAAAGACAAAAGATCACGTGACTTTGTAACTGTAGGTCCGATTTTCAAAAGAAGCGCAAGACTCGAAAGAAAAAAGTCAGCGAGAGGTGGGGCGCCATCCGTATACGTTCCCGAACAATCAGAAAAATTGCGGAGGGGGGATAATGGCCCCCACCGGTCTTATTAAGGTTAAAGCAATGACATTTTAAGAGAACGCAAGTGTTCACATAACATAATTTTCCCATTCAGACCGGCGATATAGGGATGTTGTAAATAGTCACAGAGTTACTTATAGGTGTACCGTTATACCGCTCATCGTACTAACAATTAAAATGGTCAAGACAACTGCAATTTATTATTATTTAGCAAATAGAATTTAACAGTCAAAGTGACTGACTATATATTTATTAAATTGTTATATACCGTATGATGTGATGAATGTAAGCTGTGAAAGTAAATGTAATTTTAAACATAGTTATGATATAGTACCGCGGTCTTGCGAAACCGCCATTTTTACATTACATACATTTTAGTAACACTAAAAACATAATTGCCCATACAATTAATTGTTAAACCAAAACAGACCGATTATGGTTAATGAAATAGGTTTCATCGATCCCGTAGCTACAGGTTTATAGAGGCGGCGTAGTTTCATTTGTATTACAATACAAACACAAATAAAACGACCTTGCATTGTTACAATATACAAACCAGAGCGACTTGTTACGATGATAGATATAGAATCGGTGAGGCATTCGTCCTGAATCTCAGTATATAGTTGACGTTTATTAGCAAGCTTGCTCGCCTCTACGTCTCCATGAAGAGCGCGTCTCAGGGCATGGAGTATGGGGCGCTTAAACCCGGTCTCACCAATCATACCAATGACAAGTTTCTCAGGAAACACCACTCGTTCATCATCACAAGGTACAGCCTTGCCTGGTTTGTACGACAAGATTTCATCCCGTAATATATCGACGTTCTTCTTGACATCCGCGTTTACAGACGCCATATTGAATAATTGCCCCTCCTAAACACTGAACATGTGTAACATACTGTAAATT